>VWYI01004441.1:0-49688 GCA_013399455.1 Anthoscopus minutus | reverse complement strand
ATTACCCAGTGCTGTAAGGTTGTTCCAGTACACTGCATCTTTGTAACTTGAGCTCAGGTTAAATAAGGGACTTCAGGTCATGTGTTGGTACTAAAGCAAGCTCTGAATAAGCTGATGTGCCTGCAAGAAGCAGTAAATGTTACAGATGGATTCATTTTGTAGTAATAGAATAGTATGAACTTGTTGCAGCACCAAATTATATTACAGTGATCAGTGTGGGTTTAGGGTTTTTTTCAGCTAAATTAAAAATTTCTGCACCATTACATTGTGTAATATAACTACACTTCTGATGTAATTGTGGTTGCCTAGTTTCTCAATAGCCCTCTTGCTCCTCTGTCTAATAATGCTCAAAAATTGGCTGCTGGATTATAGTCTGCCTTTTTATGTGTGAAAGTGAAGCTGTGCATTTTTAAGCTGTGCATTAATGAAACGTTGCTCACCATGTTGTACACCTCTTAGTGGCCCTCAGTTATGCTACATGTGCCTTTAAAGCTGAGAGCTTACTGTGGCACAAAAAGGAAGGCTGCTTAAAACCACATCTCTCTAGCTACCTTTAGTTTATCTGGAATGCAATTTTCCTTTTGAGAGTTTCAGAAACTGTTGAGTCATCCACTTTAAAATTAGATTTTTCAACATAATCCTGTGTATTTAAGGGGTTACAGCCTGGTCTAATGTATTTTCCATTGTCCCTCCTTATTGCTTTTTGTGATTGTAGAAAACAGAGAGGATAATCTGAAAGAACAAGAGCTATAGAACAGTGGCTTTATAGATCCTTTTCAAATGAGGAAGATTTGGATAGTTAGATGCAGTTGACAAAATCCATATTGAGCATTAGTAACCAATGCTTTCTAGATAATTACTTTGCTTTTTTTTTTCTAAGAAGTCAATCTCCAACGTAACATTTCTCATGTTATGCAGAGGAGTGTTAGGTAACTTTATTACATATCATTGACTGAGTTCACATGAGCTTAAATTGAATATGCGGAACACTGAAGTTAAAGGGTTTGCTGACTCTTGAGTTTCTTCAAATCCCTGATTACAAAAGTGAGGAATCTAACAAATAAATTTATGTCTATAGCTTTTTAATCCCTACTCCAGGAACTCCTGTTCTGCAACTTTTTAATTTTATAATTTCCAAATTTGAGCATGCAAGAGTGTTTAGAGAAGAATGCTCAGGCCTACATGTCTTTCCTTCGTTTGAACCTATGCTTTCAGCTCAAACATAAAATCTACATGTTGGAGGCTTCTGTTCACTTGTTTTAGTCTTAAGTAGGCATTTTCCTTTTCTGCTTAGAATTGTGCTCTCTTATTCTAAATTGCAGAGTTTTCATTTTCGTTTCCACTTCTGTGGGAGCAAAATAATGTTACAGGTAAAGAAACCCATACCTTGTGCAGTGTGAACAAAGAAATATTAATTAATAGCTAAAAATAATAAATTTAAAAAGCTGTTCTATAGTTCTGGTATTTCTGTGCAGCACTCAATATACAATAGCACTTATGTGTTGCCCTAAATATTCTGATTTTTTCCCTTGAACCTTCCTCTGCTTACTCTCAGCATTACCTTTTATTTCTAATGAATATGAGAGTCTTGTGTGAAGACAGTGCAACTGATAATTTCCACTTCTGAAAATTTTGAACCAAATAGAAAGTAGCCATGATGTCTCGTTACAGCTTTTACATTTATTCAATTCTTGTGTATTACTAGTTCTTTTGGTAACTTATGCTTTCTAATAAAAGTAATCATTTTACCTGAAATTATTCCAGTTTAGTGGCAAGGCTGCAAATAGTGAGTGCTTATGGGAGCACTGGTGTTTAATTCATTTTTTTTCTTGTCTTAGAGTTTCTTAGTATTTCTGTGGGTAGTGACCAGTTAAAACACTTTCATTGTATTCAGAGTACAGGAAGAAGGGCTGAAAACCAGTCAAGATTGACACTTGAGAAGTTCACTTGATTTTACGTCTTTATTATATGTCTTTATTACTCATTGATATAACAGCATTCATGAATGAGTTTGTAAAGGATGGGTGTGTGACCACTACATGTGCAGAAGCATCTATACTTTATGAAGTTATTTAATACTTACTTGCAAAACAGACATGCCTAAATTCTACAAAAAAGTTATAAAGGTCTTCTTCAGGAACAACAACATAATGCAAAGATGGTACTGGAAGCCTATGATAACTTTAACATATGAAGAAAAAATTAATATAAGCTCCTACTTTTTTCTCCCTGGGCTGGAAAAGTCGTACTCTCAGAGTGCCTTTGTACTCTCAAATTGCTGCTGAGTTAATACTAACATTTTGGTCAGTATATGTTGGTTAATTGGAAGGAATGAACAAAATTGTTTGATTTCCTCAAAGTTGAAGGGAATTTTTTTTTTTTTAAATCATTGCAATTTCAGCTAACTGCATTGCGTCTTAGGATGGTCAGGAGATTCAGAAGAACATTCAATACTGCTTCTACTCTTTGAGAAGGATTAAATGCTTAGTTTTCTGGAGAAAAAATTATTTGTAACCCACAGTGTTGCATAGAAAAAACAAGTCAGTATAATTAGATTGTCAGTGTAGGGGAGTTGGTGGCATTAATTTTAGGTAGCTATTATGAAACTGGTCATTAAAAGTGTAAACAAAAGCTTGTGATCTTAGTGCTGCCATCCTGTGAAATTTAAATGCAGTAAAAAAGATAGGATAGAGCTTTCTCATCAAAACAAAAAAAACATAAAAAAAAAAACCCTAGCACCTGACCCCAACCAACCAAAATATCGTACAACACAGTGATAGATTGCAGATTTTCGCATAGGAATTCAGATGTGATTTTCTTGTTAATGTGTTTTCTGGGAAATAAGATGTGGAAGCCCACTCATGAGGGGGCATGCACATAAAAGCAGTAGCCATATGCAATTAAAAAATTACATGTTAGTAGGGATGACTTGCGGGAGTGTGTGTGTATTTTTTCCATGGAGAATAAACTGCTTCTTTCTTCTGAAAATTATTCTGAACTTTTACTCAGATTCCTGTTTTGGAAAGTAATCTAAGATCTACTGTTCTATGGATTGTACAACTTTGGCTGATGTTTAGAGTGTTCAGTAAAGAGACAAGGTGTTGCCTCTGAGGGCTCAAATGGGATGCAGTTCTGTTGTTTTGTGCAGTGGTTTTTGTACACATCAAGTGGGTGATCGTAGAGGTTTTTTTGTTGGAAGTACCAGGAGGGAGCAGAGTGCTGCTGCAACACTTAGTGTGTATCAGCAAGATTGATGCTGTGACAGGGAAAGTTTAGGAGGTGTTGATTCAGTGGGAACTTTATTTTGGGAGGGGAGAGGCTGTCTGGGAAGAGTATGGCTGGCTTTTTTTGATAATATGAAATAGCTTGTGAAATCTAGTCATTAACTGAAGCATTTGAGGGTGCTGATGATTTGATTGTCAGCAGTGAGGGTTTGTGGTTGTCTTAATTCCTAAGACTGGGCTACTGCTGGAAGTGGTAGGCAGCCACCTTCCTTCAACTGTGTGGTCTAATCTCCATTTTGTTGGCAGTAGTAGTACTTGAGGCTCCACAACCAAGTAACCTGAACAAAATAGGGATTAACTTTCAGCTGGTTGGTGAACATGTTTGGGTGGTAAATGCTTGCTGCAAGTGGGGTGAAATTCCTCTACCTGAGGTGGAAGGGTAGTGGAGCTATTCCATCTTTTTCCCAAGCCAACAGGCTAATGTTGCCACTGCAGCTTCACTAGGATTATAACTAGTAACTAAGAAATAAGAATTACCACTTAAGTTTTGTCATTGAAGAAAAGCAAAAAAACATCATTAAGGAAAAATTCTTAAACTCACTTTAATAACGAGGAAGAACACACAGTATGTGGAAGGATGATACTGTCCAAAAGCAATCATTATCTGTGCAGCAGGTTTGTTACTAAAACTGAATTTGTATGCCTATAAATCAAGGTGCTGTAGTTCTTGATTCCAGCAAAGGTGGAAGCTGAGTTTAGAGAGTGATGTCTCTGGCCCATGATTGTATTGTTTTTTTGTAGCAAGCCTTTGGTAGTGAGGGTCTGTAGGGCTGCTTCTAGATCAGGAGCTGCAGTGCTGACACTTGATGTCTGCAAAATGTTTAATCAGACCTAACCTCCTCACTAATTACTTTGGTCAGTTTGAAAATTTAGGATTTGCTGCTGGACACTGACATTGTGATCCAAAATTGAGAGAACAGTACCTTTTGCTTTTGTATAGTAGCAAGTCATACGTCTTTGGCGTCTGACAAGACATCTAACAAGCTAGTTAACATGGCTTCATGGGTTGACAAAACCAACTGGCTTCAGCTTGCTACTAGGTGCTGGCTCCTTTTGTTAAAAGACTTTTCTGCTTTGACACTTATTTTTGCTTGTGGCCTCAGATTTTAAAGGAATGACGGATAATAAAGTAATTTTAGTTAATGTAGCAAAGACTATAGTCTAAACTAGAAGTTTACTTAGAAAGTTTTCAAAACTTGTTTTAAATTAATCAGGACAAAAGTTCTATGTGGCAATTCAAAAGAGCGAGATAAATCTTACTTATGAGGAAAAGACTGGAGTAAGGTTGGAGAGATGAAAAAATTGTCAGGGAACAGTGAATCAGTTGATGAATCAGTTATGTGTAAGAGTATTGGCTGATAAGTGTTAAGGGTTGTATTACCAACCTCACACATCCTTTTGAGCAATTCTTAAGTCTGCAGAATTGACAGCAATCTTGGCATATTTATTTGGCTACTGTACTTTGCAATCTTAGTGTGTATTGTTTTTCAAAAGAAGGATAGAAAACAGATTTCCACAAACTTTTTATAATGTTTCTATAGCGGGAGAGATGCTGATGCTTTCTTTTACTTCAAGATTGGTTTGAAATGGAATTACTGACTTCCACTTTTTCAGGGCTTTAGGCATTCTTTTGATGCATCTGAAATGCTTGTTCATTCAAAATAAAGAATTTGTAGGATGTTAAATGAAAGATGTGGGAAAATCTTAATAAAGAAATATTTATTTCATTTCAGAAGCTTTACATTGTGTTTCTTCAGGCATTTGTAGTGGGTAACGCACTAGTAGCTATTTGAATAATTTAAGAAAACCATTGTATGCAGAATGCCAGTTGTAGACTGACTTAGTTGAAGGGGAGCTCTGGAAGTCTTCTGATCTAACCTCCTGCTCAAAGCTGTTCAGTCAAGGTTTGAATACCTCCAAGGACACACTCCCTCTGAGCAGCTGCCCCAGTGTTTGACTAGACCATCATTGTGGTGATGCCTGGTTGGAATTTCCTTTGCATCTCATCCTGTTTCATGAGTAGCTCAGCTATTCGTGTGAGCAACATGAGAAAAAAAAAAGGGGAAAAGAAACTTCACTGAAGTTGCTTCAGTGTAGGAAGTGTTGTTAGAAAGGGGTGTCATGCTCAAGTATTCTCAGAGATGAACCTGTCAAATTTTGAGAGGCTTTAGCATAAAAATGTCCACTGGGACTGGTCACAAACTGTACATTGAAAATGGCAAATGACATGGTGGGATTATTATAGGAAAGTGGCTTCTTTCTGCCTTTTTTTTTTTTGTTATTTTTGGCTTTTTTTGGATGTATGAAGTTTAGGTAATGCTGTTCATGGGATTTTGTTGCTTGTTTTCCTTCTTGCCTCCTTCCTTCCTTGACTCCTTCCTTCCTAGCTTCTAGTACCTAAATAGCCCATGAAAGTTCCCTTGACTTACAAACCTGTTCAGGCAGTGTGGTGCTGGGATCGACTGATATTCCAGGTTGGAGCTAAAATACTGCAGTGGTGAAATGAAGGCCTAGCTGAAAAATGCTTTTCTAAAGGTAGAGGAAGAAAAATTACTCATGATCATGTACTGAGGGCTCCTATAAGCTCTCTGGAGCTTTTTCTTCTCCAGGTTGAAGCCAAACTCTCTCAGTGTATCGTCATAGGAGGGGTGCTCCAGCCCTCTGTTCATCTTTGTGGCCCTTTTCTGGACTTGCTCCAGCAGGTCCACACCTTTCTTATGTTGGGGACCTCAGAGCTGAACATGGAACAGGTGAGGTCTCACAAGAACAGAATAGAGGTGCAGAGTCACATCCCTCAGCCTGCTGGGTGGCTGTGGGTGCTCTGTTGCTGCGGAGTGGGGTGCAGTGCTGGTTTATGTTTCATTTGCATTCCTCCAGCTGGTTTCCACCTGCTGGTGTGTGCCCATGCTGTACTTGTATGGGGAGCTCGATGCAGGTGCAGTGTAGTACAATGTTTTTGGTAGTTTTGGTAGTTTTTAGTGCTTTTCTACTTATTCCCAGTCAATAACTCAGAGGCTCTTAAAATGATGTTATAAATTAGTCTTTTGTCCAGAATTATAGCAAGTATTATACATGATTATACAAGAAGCATCTATTTATTGTCTTTTTATGAGTATATAGTGAAATACACACATTTGTCACTCTTATTGAAAGATATATTATAACAGAATGACAGATTGAGACTTAACTAACAAGTAAAATGTTTTTAGGACTGTTCTACAGAAAATGCAAGCTGGTTTCTAAGACAGAAGTTACCCATGACACCAAACTCTTCTGCCTAATGTTGCCTAAGGGCACACATCTCCGTGTTCCTACAGGACAACATGTTTACCTCAAACAAACTATTGCAGGTAAGAAAAAATGAGAATGTAGTAATGGATATATTCACATAAATCCTTTTCATACTGTTGGGAGAATGCTTAATAATGAACTGACTGGATTCATATCAATGGAAAGCTAATTATTGAGATGGCTGGTATTTACCTGTGACCTTACTGTCTCTACTGTCAACTCTCCCTTTAAAAACACCAAAGCAGTGCTGTTCATCTTTGAAGTATGAGAAGCTTATTGGATATGTCTTATGTATCATTAGTCAGTTGCCTTTAGTTTGCAGGTTTTTTTTAAATGCGGAGGGTACTGTTGAAATTTTTTCTTTTTTTTCTCTTCTGAAGGATTTATAGTAGTCATGGTAACACTGCTTTACACTCCAGTTGTGCAATATTAATGATAATGTGAGGTTATGACAGGAATTTGTCTTGAAAAGCACATGTGCTTTTCTTCAATGTGCTATTCAAAATTTTGTAGAAACTTAAAGAAAACAGAAGCTCAAAGAAATAGCCAATTTACTATTTTAAAGAGTACTTCTTAAAATTTGCATATTAATAGTTACAGTGGTCACTGCACTTAGATTGCAGTATACATGATAGAGACTTCTCAGAAGAATTTTTAAACATCCATTGAGAACTGTTTTGACCTCCTCCTCTTCCCTTCCTAATTCTTTACTAGTGTCCATCTCTTGAGATCTTACTGTCCTTATACAATATCTTTTTGAAATGGTACTGCAAGAAATTATAATTGTGCAGTATTAAAAATCTGCCGCTTAAATTTAGAATAAATCATGCTGTGGTACTAGAAAATTGATTAGAATGTTTAGATTTTCATATTCTTTGGGGATAATTCAAGATCATTTTATCATGTGTCCTGAATTGCTAAGTAGCATGGAAATAACATACTCAAGTTTTTAATTGGAAGTAGAATCCTGTAATAAAAATTCCAATTCTGTAATAAAAACTCTTGCAGTGGAAAGTAATAACTTGCATAAAAGCATGGGATAGTTTTATTTTGATGATATATACAAGTTATTTATTTACTGTTTGGGGTTTCTTTGTATTTGTTTGTAATACCTGGATGTAGAGTACTTTTCATATTATTTGAGCTGTATTTCTGTCTGCTCTCCAGGGACAGAGGTAGTAAAACCATACACACCCGTGTTGCCTTTTTTGCCGCTGGATTTCCAAGAACCATGTTGCCATGATGGTGTGCATATATATTTAATGATTAAAATTTATTCCCAAGGACTGTTCACACAGGCACTTGACCACCTACAAATTGGTAAATATATGTTGGGGGGTTGTGTTTGGTTTTGCAACAATTGCATTATTTTTAAAGATTCACTGTCTGAATATTGAGACATTCTTATTGGTTACCTACTTAATCAGGACTTAGTTAAAATTCCTTTTAAACCTTATTCTCCATTCCCTGAATGTAAAGACTTGTCCTCACTGTACCTAGGAGTTGTCCATTACAGAAGACTCACTCCTGAGTGATGTATGTGAACTGTATCACACATTATAGTTGATGGCTTTGATGTCATATGGTCTGAGAACAACTTCTTGTACTTTTGCATAAAGAAAGTAGGTCTGTTTTATGGGGCTTAGAATGCACTTCCCCTTCCATTTCAGATATGGAGCTAGATTTTTAATGCTGACTTTGCAAATGTTGGTGTACTCATAGTGTGCAAAATCCATCAAGACAAAACATTTTATTTGTACATCTCTTCTTTAAATAAGAATGATCCTTATGTGAAGTGTATAGTACCTTTTTGAAAGAAATTCTTAATATTACAAAGATAAAGGCAATATGATATTGCCTTTAAAAAACAGCTAATTGAGCTTGTTTTCATCAAATTAATGTTTACTTTTTAATTTTTTCAATAAAGGAGACTATATTTCGGTCAGCAATCCTGAAGGCAACTTCAAGAAGTCACAAGTTCAAACTTCAGAAGATCTCTTTTTATTGGCAGGAGGCACGGGTTTCACACCAATGGTTAAACTGCTGAATTTTGCTCTGACTGAAGTTAGCTGTCTCAGGTATGTGGACTTCTTGACACACAAGCTTCAGTGTTAATAAAACAGCAAAATAAGATGGTATGAAAGCATTTTTCTTCTACTTACGCCAAAAACTGATGTGCTTTAGGGAAGAGTCTGTGAGAAGCTGAGGCAACTTCCACTTATTTGGTTATTGGATGCCATCGGTTTAATGGACTGATTTGCAGTTTGAGTTTTAGTTGTGGTACTAGTGAGCTCTCTGAGTGGAAACTTTGAGGAGGTTTTTCTTTGTAATTAGCTTCACATTTAAGTGTCTTTTTTTAACATGGAAATATTACAATGTAGATCCTGTGTTTTGGACTGAGGAGGGCTACAACTGTTTACTTATGGCTTCTCTCTGATATATTAGAATAGTTAGTTTTTCAGTGCTAAGCAGCAGTAACACATTGTTTCAAGATGGGTTCCAGGTCTCACGGAAGATTTATGTGTCACTTATGTAAGTACAGCATTAAGTATATTCAGATTCATGAAAAGTTGTGTATTGTGTATGCATTCTGTACTCTGTAAAATCTACAGAAAAAAGCATTTCTTGTTCTTGGTCAAGGGAACAAGTTGTTACATTCTTCAGAACTGCAGAACCAGTACTTCTGCTGTTGAAACAGATCAATTGTACACTAATCTTTATACTAAAGCTACAAAGGATAATACAGACTGCGAAAGTTTGTTTCTTAAAAAAACCTAAATCCAAATACTATTCTTATGTTGTTACATTTAAGCAGTTACATATAATCTTGTTTTGAGCAGGCTGTACTGTTTGGCTCTTCCAAAATGTCCTGTATTGCCAGTAGCAGATAAAAAGTGTCTCTCTTTGCGTATCCAGAGAATGAGTCTTTCATCTGACAAAGTGCTTGAGAACACATTTTTAGCTCTTTTCAGCACAATTTCATATGGGAACTCAGTGTTGGTTTAGGGTACAGCAGTATCTGTTTCCTTACTAGTCAGAGTAAATTAATTTTTTCTTCTTTCTGTGGAGGCTGTTAAAGTGCTGAAGTGACTTGAACTGAGACAGGTGCTATTTATGAGTAGATTCTTTAAGGCTTTATTTTTCTGACTGTTCTAGGCAATTTGTTACTTGGCCTTATATTTGCTCTTTAACTCTCAATTTATTTTTTTGGGAAAGTACCAGTGTGTATTTAATACATGTATGTTTATCTGTATGAGATATGTATGTACATGTGTGTGTATATATATGTATATATGAGCAGCATAAAAATGATTTGCATAGCATTATCTTACTTTGCAAAGTAACTAGCCATTACCTTGGATTGCATATACTAGGACACAAATTGTAGAAAGCTGAGGAATAATCTGTACAATGACAGACCTGTCACCTGAGGGTGCCAAAGCAACCTCTGTCTGGAGTGCTGGGCAAGTGCTGCTGAGCCTCTGGAGCTGCACTGTGAGTGTTGGAGAATCTTCAGCTTCTCTGGGCATCATTTGCTGTAATGGGCTTGGATAATTGGATTTTCATTCTTACTGTCTAGACAAAGTCTGCCTATTATGTTGTAAGTCTATTTCTTGCCTACTGTAAACAGGCAAAACAATTTGTTCCCTTCATAGCTGCACTGTCCTTTTGTGCATCAAGTCATGATGCTCTTTCTTCAGCCTTGTTTCCTCTCTTATGGGCAAAGTTGTATTTGGCCAAAGTATTAACTATAAAGGAATATTGGTCCTCTACACTTCCTTTTTCAGATGAGGGATTTTTGCTCCTTTTACTGGTTGTGTATAACTGCAGTCAGGTGGGTATGCTTCTTAAAGAAGACTGAAGCACAAAGGCACTAAACACTAGGTAGTGGGCTAATGCTCTTCTCAAATATAGGATGCTTGTAAACTATTCTTGATTCTCCTTGATAGTTGTGTCTTTGTCTACAGCTTTTCACTCCAAAATTACCACTCTGGTCTCATACTCACTTTTAATATAGTATCTTACTTTCATCATCATTCTTGTTTGGAAGGTAATTTTTTAACTTTCTATTTCATTTCTCCATGTTAAAATCCTTTTAAGGGTCTCTAACTCCTCTTTCTGAGCAGTCTTCCATAAGGCCTTGCATACCAGTGCTTTTAGTTCATTAAAATCAACCTCTTGATGTAGTTTTCAGTATGTTAGATTCACTCTCTTTCCTTTCAAAAGGCTGATGAGGCTTCTTGTTATCTAAATTTTTGTCATCATTCTGTCCACCAGCTTCTCTTTACTGGAAGGGATCATATCTAAATCTCCACTTCTTCATTTTAGTTGTAGTCTCCCTTATTTCCATCAAGACTGTGACCAGTTTATTCCAAGTTTTCAATTTTCTGTTCTTTATAGTGCTGAGTACTGAGCAGAACTGCAGCAGATACATTTGTCTACCCTGGGGAGTACTAGTAAGGGCATCTCAAAACATTATTCTCCAAATAACCAGTTTCTACTTTTGTGCCCAATGAACAAAGTGCATGGCTTTCCTATGCACTTTTTATTGACTTTCTCCCCACCTGAGTAACACTCAATGCTGTGGTGCACTGTGCCACCAATTAGAGAACTTTAATGCTTTAGTGTAGTGGGCTTTATTTTCAGAAAAATGGGCACTGGGAAGCATGTAGAGATTCTGGCACATTCTAGTTTCTGCATAAGATGATTTTAGTATTTAAAGATGTAGCATAGCTGATTTGGGGCTGTTTTGTCTATACCAGGCAAGTTTTCCAAAGCTTGTTCAGTGTATCTCATTTTGACTTACAATGCCTCTTGAGAAAACAAAAAGTATAAGTAAAAAGTTTCTGTATGATGCATTAAGTTCTGATTCTTCAACAGGAACAACCTGCAGTTAATTTTAATTTTTGATTTGTTTTGTTTTTGTAAGGACAGTGAAGCTGATGTTCTTCAACAAAACAGAGGATGACATACTCTGGAGAAACCAGCTAGAGCAATTAGCTCTTAAAGATGAAAGGTAATGAAAAGTCTTGTGGAGAGCAACTTGTAACATCTCTGTGTACTTAAACTAACTGTACAGCTTTGGCACAAGGACAGATTCTGATTCTGTAAGGTCTTAGGAATATAATGAGACTTAGGGAGTAGAAGGAAATCCATTGCTCACAGATGTGTAGCAGAGGCTATGCTGTTAAGTTCTGTAGGTCCCATGGGAAGCCAGGGATTTGATTTACAGTGTTTAATAGATGGTTATTGGAGATGATATGTAAGATGAGATGATTCTGAAAACTGAGAAGCTTTTTGATGCAGAAGAAACTTTGCCTTATCCTTAATAATAGAAAATGCAGTTGTGCAAAAAAGAGCACAGGAGAGTGAGAAGAAGAATGTACCCCAGGAGAAACATTCTGAATTTAGAGAAGTCTTATAAAAATCTTTTTGGTGGTTTCACTGGTTATGAAAAGGTTTATGTAGAATTTCAAATTTAAATAGACTCATTGCATTAATTTTTTCTTAATAATTGTTGCATTGTGCACTCAATTACAATGTAATTGCAGATAAAAAAGCAGGTAGTGCACATGTAATGTCAGCTTAATTAAGCAAGCCATAGTTCTGTCAGGAGACAGAGGATTATCAGGTTACCCTTTAATTTCAGTTCCCTTGCTGTTACCACTAGATAAATTGTCACTGCTTAGATTTTATGTGATAAAAATATGTTTTGTTTATGGTTAATTCTTAGCTGAATTCTTCCTCAGTAGAAACCACTTGTTCCTTCACAACAAAATGAAGTGAAAAATCAATGCTGTTTCATACCCTAGTGATGTCTGGCACATTCAAAGCTTTGTAGTCTAGACACTGAGCAAATTTACAGTAAAATCCTATTCTCCCTTTCCATAGGAGCCTCAGATACAGAAGTGCTTGGTTTTTACTCAGTTACTATTCTGTTAGTGAGTTTTTGAAACCAACATACAGGAATGAGTTTTTTCTCATTACTGAAATCGTACTGACATTTTCACGAGTTTGGCCAAGCATTCTTATCTCACTGCTTGTGTACTGAGCTACACCAACATTTATGTATAAGTGAGTAATGGAGCAGTAAAATCTGTGCTTAAATATCTTAATTGGTGCCAGCTGGAGTTTTTTGTAAGGCAGAATAGGAAGCTGGAATTTTTAACACTGAAAGATGTGGTTAAATAAATATGCGATATTGGAGGTGATTTGACTGACTTGATCAGTAGGCATGACTAAATCTGTGCATTCTGGTATTGCAGTGGGGAGCTGAGCAGAACAGTAAGATAATCATAGGAAACATCAGTGTCTTGGTCACTAGCATTTTGTGTAGCAGATTTTTAATCAGAGGTAATATTTATGAAATTTTCTTCTACTTACCAGGTTTGAGGTTCAATTCATTCTTTCACAACCGTCAAAATACTGGGTAGGTAAACAGGGAAAGATTTCTTCATCTCTTCTCTCTGAGTTTGTGAAAAGAAGCAGAAGGGACTCCAAAGTGCTTATCTGCATCTGTGGTCCAGCACCTTTTACAGAACAAGGAGTACAGTGAGTATTTTAAATAATGAACTGGAAAGTGAGAAATTTTTTAAAATTTGATCACCTAATCAGCTGTAGTGTTTCTGAATTGGTAGTCTTTACAAAACAGAAATTAAACAAAAAAAGAATTAAAAAAACTGCCTTGCACCATACTTGAGGAGTACATTTATATTTATGTGTAGCTAAGTATCAGCAGTAAGTTTCAATGAGTTACAGTAGGTTGTCCAGAACTTTAATTTCATTTCATTTTTAAAAGCAACTCTTTACCAGTTACCATTTTTCCAAAGGTTTAAATGCTGCTTTTAATTTGATGTTCATAGAAAAGTTGGAATATTAGGAAATAAGCTTTCTTTGTTGGTGTTAGCTTGATAAATTAAGCTACAGAAGTAAAGTTCAAAGCAGTTGTTCTATCAGAAGAATTTTTCTCAATTTTTTTAAACCAATGCATTTATTTGTGTCTGTACCTACTATTTTCTTCTTTTTGTGCATGTTTTAATATAAAATATCCTCTACATTTCTCTTGCCCAGCTTCAAAATACTTAATCAATATGATGTCATTTGCATTTCTGCAGTCCTACTGAAGTCAGTGTGTATTGACCAATAATTATGCTGCCTCTTGAGAAATCTGAGATAATTCAGATGATATCTGTATTTATTTTTAGAAATTGTTTTCATTACCCAAAAAGTTCATGTAGTATATCTGAGCTCCTGGGCATTGATTGTTTTCTAAATGTACTTGAAGGGGTGATGTTGAATGTGCATGTCTGAATAAAAAAAGGAAGTGGGGCTGAAGTTATGCTTCATCTGTGTCTGTGGTGGGTTTTGAGTTCCAAATATTAATATTTCCAACTTGATTTCTGAATTTCAGATATCTGAAGGATCTTGGATACTCCCAGGAAGAGATACATGCTTTTGCTGCATAAACTCATAGGAGGATATCAGTGTTTGTTTGTATAATTCAGTGTTATTTATTTATCTTCATGAATTTAAATAAGTGAGAAACAATTTTGTAAGACTTGAAATTTCACTCTTGGTACCAAACTGTTTCTTGGAAGAAGCATATCTTTGAAAAAACGTTTTATACTGTGTTTTATCTTCTTTTTGTAAATATTTTTGCTAATATTTAAGTCATCCAGGGTATTAATTTATTGTAGAGGTAAGCAAAAAAGTGTAGTATACATTATGTCAGGTGTTTCATGTTGTTGGTTCATGAGAATTATTAAATTTATGGCAAGCTCTGATTAAGGTTTTGATTTGATAACACTTATTATTTCTTACTGTAAAAAGTCCAAAGAGCAATACTGTCTGAAATTAAATATTGCGCTGTAACTCAGGTAATCAGTCATTGAAAAATTTTCCTTTTCATCTGATGTCTCTATTTGACTTGCAAGTGATCCAGATACATTTTTGGCTTTGTAAACAAAAAAGATAAGTACCTTTGGTAAAATATAAAATTTACATCAAATTAAAAAAAATTTTACATTACTTCATGTATTTCTGCTATTTCTTTTTGTATTTTCCTTCAAGTGTTACAAAGAAAGGTTTCCACAAGCTTAGGACTCCAACTGAGCCATGGAGTTTTGGTCTACCACAAAACTTCCCATGTGACTATGTGACTGATGTCAGGCATCTCTTGTTATGACACAACCTGAAGATAAAAGCATGACAGCACAGATTCCAGGGTCAGGACCACAGAAATACCTGAAAATATTTGACAGGTTGCACTACTATTAAATGATGTTGGTTTCCATCAGTGTGGTTTTTTTACACTCCATTATTTAAAATGTGTTATCATGAGGCAGTAACCTGCAGCCTGATAGTATTTTGAAGAAAAAAGCAGTCAATCAGCTTCTCTCCTTCTAGATGCCATTAGTATATCTAGGTATTGTTTTGTGTGACAACTAGTACTTTTTATGTCTTCCTGATGTGTTGAATAGATATTTCTTCCTCCTAAGAAGCAAGACTTGTAGTTGTGGCATTAATACATTCAGGAAAAATGTCTTAATGATACCCTTTAAAACTGCTAAAATTGCTATCTGACAGTGACTGGCTATGCTTAACTGAACTGTCATCTCTTCAGTGCCCCTCAGTTTTTTGGACTTGAAGTTAGAAAACGATCTGTTTGTCAGTTGTTGCCCATAGGTCACAAATTATTTCAGAAGACTGAAACTGTAGTTGAGAGCAGTCTTAATTTGGTATCTATAGTGCAGTTAAGCGGAGGGACAATTTTCAAAGTTCCAAAGTGAATTCTCTGCTGAGATAAGCAGAGTTGCTTGATTTCCCCAGGACTGGATCTCAAAACCTTAGGCACTTTGAGGATTTTTCAGATGTAATTTAGGATTGTCATATTTCTAAAAGCCTCAGATTTCCATTCGAGTTTTGAATAGATCTGTTATTAGTCATAATAGGTCTTTGTGTGAGTAGCTCTGTAACAAATGGTTATTTGACATTACTTCAGCTTGCTAATCTAATATGAAACACTTCCTTAAAAATGCCAGAAGCATATCTTTTAGGTTTTACTTATATTGTTCTAATACTTAAAAGATTTGTTGCGGGTCATAAATTTTATGATACATTTCTAAAGTGATGGCCACCAGGCTGAACATCTAAAATCAAGTGAAAGTATTTTTTGCAGGCAGCAATGCTCATGGTCTGGCTGTTTGTGTTAGGAATCATCCCAGCCTTAATGCAGCTGTTAAAATGGAGCTGCTGGCAATTGCAGTTTTTTCTCATAATTAACTTGTATTGCTGGTGATGTGATGTGATCAAACAGGCACAAAATGTTTTGACTGAAAAGCAGCCTAGTGCAAAAGGACCTGGAGGTGGTGGCTGGTGGCAGCTGAACATGAGCCCAGGTGGCCAAGAAGGCCAATTGCATCCTGGCCTCTATCAGCAATCCTGTGGCCAGCAGGACCAGGGCCGTGATTGTGGCCCTGTACTCAGCACTGGTGAGGCCACACCTCGAGTGCTGTGTCCAGTTCTGGGCCCTTTACTACAAGGATGACATTGACTTGCTGGAGCAAGTCTAAAAGAGATTAACATGGCTCATGAAGGGTCTGGAGAGTTACTCTTATGCAGAACAGTTGAGGAGGGAGCTGGGGTTGTTTGCCTGGAGAGGAGGCTCAAACATTCTTACTCTACAACTGCCTGAAAGGAGACAGCAGCCAGGTGGGGGTTGGCCTCTTCTACCAGGCAACCAGTGACAGGACAAGAGGGCATAATCTCAAGCTGCACTAGAGAAGGTTGTGATTGGACATCAGGAGGAATTTCTTCAAGAGCTGTCAGATATTGGAATGGACTGCCCCGGGAGGTGGTGGAGTCACCGTCCAATAGAATGTTCAAGAAACAAGTGGACATGGCACTTACTGCCACGGTCTAGTTGACAAGGTGTTGATTGTTCAAAGGTTGGACTTGATGATCCTAGAGATCTCTTCCAACCTAAATGATTTTGTGATTCCGGAAAGTTTTCTGTGTTCGTGTGTGAGCAAGCAAGAGAAATAAAGCACTTAAAATATTAGTTGAGTGCTTCCAGCACATTTTTTCAATATGGTGTTCAATATGGTTAGATGAATATTGAAATATTTTATACACAAACCAATTATCTCTGCTCATATAAGCACTACCTTGCAGCTTTTTTTTTCTTTGTAGGATTGATATTGAAAGTACCATGACTGCTTTTGTGAAGTTGAGATAGTTTCCCACTCTTTCATTCTTTGCATTATTACATGTTTGAAAGGGGCAAAGGGTAAAGTGACAGGAAAAAAATCATAAAAAAGTTTTAAATGCCTCACAGTTTAGTGGTTTTTTCTGTCTATTTGATCTCCACAGAACAGTATTTACATTGAAAACGAGTTGTCTAAAATGAACTGCCTGCAGCAGAGCTACATTTCCAAGCTCTCTTCATAATCACTAGAACTCAAATCAGCACAGCCTGTGCAGGTCTTGAGAGCTGATTCAACTGTGCTGGGTGTGGGGATTAAGAGTGTCCCGGGCCATTTGAGATGTTCACTGGCAAGCCAGACCTATCAACAGTATCTTTTTTGTTTGTCTGTTTTCCTTCCAATGTCTTCTAGACATCTGAACCCAGTTCAATGCCTAAATCTGTTTTGATATCTAGGTTTTTGATCACTAGTGATGTAAAGAAATAGTACTGTGAAAGCAGATTTAGGTTTTTTGATGGTTTTGTTTTCTAACTGTCTTCTGGTGTTTCCTGTGTATGTTTATTTAAAATATATCTGCACTCCTAAAAAATTAATGCTTCTATGATTTTCCTTATCTTACTTTAAGTGGTCCTATTAAAACAGCTGTTTTCACACAAACAGAAGCAAGAAGAAGCTTACTTCATTTTGTATTCTACAGATACTTAAGTCTGCTTGGAGATGAGGTTATGTAATTTTCCTAGGCTAATCTGTAGAAATTTGCATTGACAAAAACCCAAACTCTCTGTACCACAGCTCTTTCAACTTCTTGAGCAGGTATCATAAATATTAAAGCTGCCAGTCACTGAGGGAAAAAATTATGTGTTTACAGAGCTGCCTAGAGTGTGTGGTCAGTGGCTTAGCTCTTTAGTCAGAATCCAAATTTACTTAGTTCTTGGCCAGAGTAAATATTCTATGGTTCTCTCTATACAGTCCTATGAGTATGCAGCACAGATTCTCTTAGTTAACTACCTGCTTTTCATTCTTTGATTTTCTTGTTATTGGATAAATTTCATGTTTTCCACGATGAAATTTCAGGGCAGGTCTGCGTGTTTAGTTCCCATGGGAACACATTACTGTCTTCATACAAACTGGACATGCTGAGTTGCTGTGGCAACACAGGTAAAAGATTCTAGTAGATATAGAAAAGTGTCAAGTCTGTGCTGACTGCTAAAACCTCTGCCAGGAGCTGCTGCTGGATGTCCCAGAAGGGAATGAGGAACTCCCTAGAATGCAGATCATGGTCTTAAACCTTAAAAATGGCAGGATGTTCCTCCCAACTTGCTTATCTTTCTGCATTTAACCATGAGAAATGCACTTGCCTTGTGTGCTTTATAACTTCTCAAGGGATTTGTTGATTCTGTTATTGATGATTGGGCATGTAGAGATCAAAGAGGAATGTCTGGGTTTTCTCATGAACTTGCAGACGAAATGTACCTGCTCACAATCCTGTCTGTGTTTGCATGTTTCTCCTTTTTGAAATAAAGAATCGATTTAGAATGCAGTGAGATGAGGTAAGGAAGATCTACTTATTGTGGATATAAAAGCAAGTGAAGCATGAAGATTGAATCAACTTGCAAAAGATACAAAGATACTTAACCTGGCAGGAAAGAAGGGGATGGGAAAGCACTTGAGAATATGTGGTAGAAGAGTAAGTGACTTCATGCTGCTTGAATTGTAGTCATACAAGAGCAGCTTTTACCAATGTCTACAAAGGCAGGTATGGTTGTTAAAGCACAGTATGATATGACCTTTCTACTCACTAAGTCAGAAGTGGTGCCTGATTCATTCCCAGTAAAGGGGGAAAAAGTTGCTAAACCAATTGACCAGCTCAGGATGGGAAGAAGGGGCTCACCTTGTTTCTCTTTTGGTCTTGTTGCTGTCTGCTTTGAACTGTGTCCCTCTTGATCAAATGAAGGTCAGTGCAGAACCCAGTGTAAAATTTTGAGCATCAGCTCCATAAAAGATGAAGAGGATACAAACTGTTTTAGAGAAGAGTCATCTGCTTCAGTTAAAGTTGTGGAAACTACACCCTGAATGGTGTTCATGGAGAAGCGAGGGAGGTCTTGTTCTGATGCATATTCCAAAATGGCAGTATGGGTGATAGGAGTGACAGGTCTAAATGTCAGCTGCTTGGCAGGTGGAAGAAATGATGCCCAGGAAGGTTATAATTTAGGGGTTTCTGCCCAAAATCTTCATGTCTTGAATGATCCGTTCATATGTCCATGCTCTAAGTGGTGAAAGGCCTTCACAGATGCTTTTAGACCAGGGGAAGGAGATAGAAAGGAGGGTGCATACAATGTAACTGTTAAATTTTGTGGGGAAGACTTCTAAAACTTGGGAACCTGAAGGTAGGTACCTAAATGCAGAGGCACGAGAACTAATTCTAGGAGGCACAAGGAGCAGCTGAGTGCCTCAATGCTCACCAATGTGAGCAGCTGTCTTGTGTGTCTTAAGGAAGAGCCATGTCCTTCCTCCACAGCAGGCTGAGCCACTGTTGAAAAGTGCATCCAGTGCCTCTGGTAGCTTGGACTGTTTGGAAAAGTGGAGTTTAGTTTGCTCTTAAATAACATAGTGTCAAAACAGTTTTAAGTAAGGTCATCTTCACCTGCTGTCTCCCTGTAGCCATTCAACAAGATGAATGAATAAAAGCAGAGTAGACTCTTTATGGCAGCATGTTTTAAGTCTAAAAAGGTGTTTAAATAACCATCTTAAATCCATCTATTCTCCATTCAACTTTCTGCATCATTCCTCACAGTAAAAATAAGTTCATTAACAGGAATTCTGTACACTAGTCAAATGAACATTGTTCTTTTTCAGTGCAAAAATTCCTGTGCAATTATTTTTCTCTAAAGAATACTGGATAGGGAAGTCTTAAATAAAAAAAAATTCTGGATAAGTAGTACTTATATGTGGAGATTCCTCTGCATATTTCGAAACCAGTGAAACAATTTTAATAATTTAATAGCTTCCCTGCTGTTTTTTCATGACCCTTAGGAGACTTGCCAGCAAAGTTTACAAGCTGAGTTACTACTACATCCTTTTCTAAGGAAACAGTCAGGGACTTGACCAGCCCTTCCAAGCTGTCATCCTGGAACCATACAGCTTGGCATGGGCTGCATTGTTCAGGCTCCCAGTGTGGGAGATACTGGTTCTGTAGGACTGATACTCCCCTAGCTTTCGGCTTCTTGAGCACTGATGCCTGTAAGAGCTGGGAACAGAGGCTAGACAGAATTAGGGGAATAAAGGATATTTATTGAGAGGTCACCCCCAGACAGCACCAGTGTTACAGATCAGGCTCTGTCTGGATGGCTCCAAAGATGGAGGCAAAGGAGGGCCCAGTCCCAAGATCTCACTCTTTTTGTATGTTTGGGTCCATTTGCATACAGGAGTCTCACTTGCCTGCCCTCTTCCTTCCATGTTGTTTACTTTGAGCCTGAAGTTTGGAAAAAATGTCCGTGAGTCCAAATTGGAGTAAGAGTGTTGTGTCTTCATCACCTTTTGAAAGTATCTTAGTAACCCTGAACAAAAACCACACACCAATGCAGAATAGAAAACTCAAAAGCCCAAGGCATCAGCACATGGACCCTTCCAAAATGTTTTTGCAAACCTTGCACCCCCCCATGCCTCAGCTGAAGAGAAGCAGAGGCTGAAGGGCTTGCCTCCCAGATGTTGGGGGCTGTGGACTGGTGCATACTGGAGAGCATGTGGAGTGTTCCATATGACGTTTGGTGCACTATAGGCTTGAGAGGACATTCAGTCACACAATTTTGGCTTTCCCCTAAGTAGAGTCAGCTTGTTCTTGCATTTCTCTTGGTTGATGATGCAAACAGCTACCAAGGCCTTAAAATGTATTTTATTCATATTAAAATCAATAAATCAATTAATCAGTTGTTTTAAATGTGAACCTATAAGGTTTTGATTACCTTTTGAATTCTTGTCCTAGACTCTTAATTTATATTTGAGACATAACCTCTCAAAAACTCCACTCAGGAGACCTTTGATCAGGTCTTTGCAATGGTGTTCTGCACAACATAGATTGTTAAGGGCAAGGGAAGGAATTCTGTATTGATAATATACCAGATGTTCTATGTACTACTTTTCAGATTTACAGACTTCAGATTTGTACATCTCTTTGTCCAGTGACATTAATCTCTAGCTTAGCTTGCCTTGTCAATGCCTCAAAATGTCTCTCTACCCTACGCCTTCCAATTTAAGGTTTCAAACCATCTCATATGCATGAACCTATATGCCTTATGTACTCCACAGCACTAATGACTGGTGTGTGTGTTCACCATTCTCCTCAGGAGCACTCTCTTCTGCTCCATGCTGCTCTCTTTTCTTTCCCCTTAGGCTGAGTAACTGAGGAACAGAATCAAGTTAAATTCAGATCAACCATCTCAAATTTCAGCTGGAAATATCTTCTTTCTGTTTCAGACACAGAGCTGATGTGCTCTCCTCTTTTTTTCTTATTTCAGTTTGTCGAAGACAAGAAATAGTGTCTCCCAGCAAAAGACATCTTGTTAAGATTAAAAAACCTCAACATAGCCCTTTAGCATATGCTGAGGACATAAAGATACGATGTCTTGCATATGTAAGGGAGACATTTCTCCCTTACATATCTCACTTAGAATCTCTCCTGATAAGGCCTTGAGGTAAGGTATAACTTATCTTGGTTAGCATTTAACTCTATGTAGCACTCCCTGACACTCTCTTAGTAAAATAAGAATATTTTAGTAGTAAAATATGCCAGTGTATCTAAAAGCTACAAAAAGAGCTTCTCCCAGCCTGGCAAATAATTGCTTTGGAAAATAGTTTCTAAAACATTCATAGCAAATAAAGATCTAACAACAGAACTTGCAAGTAATGGCTAGACTTTTATGGAGGATCTTTCTGATTATTAGTATGATTATTTCAAAATGACTACAAAGAAAAATTGAGTGCAGGTCCTTTCCTTTTTCGTCCTTTGCCAGAAGTCAGGAAAATGCACAAATCCTGTGCAAAACTGCTTAGTTTTTTCAACTAGAAATTATAATTTTGTATATTCTGAAAGGCAGCAGAAAAAATTAATAAATTTCTATACTGCAAGCTAAGGATGATTATAAACAACTGCTTGAAATATATTTTCATTAACCTTTCATTGATTACTAGTAGTAAAGACACTGGTTTCAGCTCTCTCAGCTCATCAGTTGCCATTGAGAGAACTTACAGTGAACTCTACTTTGATACACCAATATGACCTCCAGCAAAATCATACAGCAGATTTAATGCTCCTGGTTTTGTCTGTGCTGCATCAGACAGGTTGGTTTTGTGGTACCTTTGAACCAAAGTTGTTCTACCAGAAGCCATAAACTGAGACCAATGGACAGCTTAGACTGTGCTGGAACAGTTTAGTCTATTAAAAAGCCAAACAATGTCTTAGAGCAAGGCACTGAGGTGTCCTGATCTGACACACAAGCTGAAAGTACCAGAACTATTTTGCTTTCAGGCTCCTGGCTTTGATTCTCTGTATTAATTTCTCTAGTCCAACTCTGAAAACTATCCTATGCCATGAATGTGGAAAATACACCTAACCTTGCCTCTGCATATGGCTGAGATCCCTTTGACATTGTGAAGTGTGGGCTTCTTGACAGTGGCAAGCATGGTTTTTTCCATTTGCAGATGTGGCTATAAAGAGTTTCAGGCATCAGTAAATAACTGTGCTCCCCAAAACATACGTAGATGTAGCAGAATAAGTAGGAGTTCCCTTGGATCTGAGGAATTGAGAAATAAGTGCCTAAACTGATTTGCCACCCCAGGCCTGTAACAGCTGTATAGTTACCATAGCAATGAAAATGTTCCTCAGCGTAAGAGAGGAATTAGCTGGACTGATGGACCATGCCATGTGTGGTTTGGAACAACACTTAGTTCAGGTTCCATTCACTGGGAATAAAGCCAACAGAACAATGTCACATTTAATAAAACAGGAAAATAACAAGACCACAGTATGTCTCAGGTGAATAAATTCTACAGAGAAATACATGCATTACAATTTTTGTTTGTATTCCATGCACAGTTGTATTTATAATGGCATGCAGCAGTTTTGGCAGTCCAGACAGCTTCCTAAGTGAATGTGTGTTTGCTTTTATTCCTCCTTTCAAATAGACTGGTGCCATGGCACTGTTTGCAAATAAATTTTATGTACTCAAGGGAGAATGAGTATGAGGCAAATTCAGAATTTGTATCTTGTTAGGCTGTGTACAGTGAGACCCAAAGACAGTGGAATTTTACTCAGTAAATAATAATTATATAATTTAAAAAATATAAATTATTATATACATTTTTAATGCAGGGAATCTCCTCTTGGTAAAGCCAATAAAATTCTAAGCCTGGCAACAATGCCTGTGAATTGTGTATTGGGATGCTTACACAGCCTGAACACTTGAAAAATGAGCTGACAGATCAAGGCCCTGAGATGTAGGGTTATCTGGAAGTGTCTTTTAATGTGTGCTGCTTGACAGGATAGCAGGATAAATCAACCACTCACGCACAGAGGTTACTTTTTACTGTGAGATATTGGAGGTGGCTGATCCTGCAACTGCAGGAAGACCCCTTGTGTAAGTTGGGGTTCTTTGCACATTCAGCTCCATGCATGCTGGGTCTAGGAAGCAGGGCCACTGTCACTCTGATGGGGTTTTCTGACCTTGCTGGTCTTCTGTGAGGGAACAGCATCAGTGGGACATTCCTCTTTCATCCTCAATCCTGACCTACTGCTCACATCTCAGATTTAAATCTAGGCTGAAAATTTGGTATAGTGAGGATGCTTCAGTCTTGTCATATTTCTCTCATCAAATTGGCTACTTGTTCTCACAAAGTGGGAAACTGCTGGCCATCCCTTGCCCAGCAACCACCGGGGAGCTTTGCCAGGAAGCCAAAAATGTAAAAGCATTCAGGGAACCACTGGTTTAGCCTGCTTCTATGTCAGGCAGGGTGGGGTCTGCATCCTGTCAGTGAAGTGGCACAAACACCTTGGAAACCAAGCACAAGTCAAAGGTTTTGATAGAAAGAAGATGGGCAGTCTCTTGGGAAAAGTGTCCTCAGAGGCAGCCCTGCTGTAGAGGAGATCTTTCTCTGAGGCTTGTTAAAGAGCCCTCCCATTAGCCCAAAGGAGACAGGTAATGCAGCTGCTCAGCAAAGCTGCCTGTCCTGTTTCTACTGGAAACAAATATTTCTCAATACTTTTGCAGAGCAGCTGTTACTGTACCCATAGCTGTGTGTGATGGAAGGTATGTCTGGCCCACACTTCTTTGGCACTGTTTGCAGCAAGGGGCAGGCCTGGCCAAATATGGCTGCAATCTATCTCAGCAGGTGCTTTGGCATCACACCCTTGGAAAAACAAATTGAGGTACAATTGGCTTAGCCTACTTCTATGTTCACTACTCATCCATCCTTTTGGAACTAAAAGATGCTTCTGATCATAAGGTTTAGTGAGTGAACTCTTCTTTCCAACCTAGGTTTCTGTGTTGCAAAGTGCTGAAAATAGTCTTTGCCATAATTTTGCCACTGGTGATTAGCGTGTGAACTCCTAGGCACTGACAAAAATCCCACTTCTGGCTGATCCTGTGATGGTCTCTATTTTAGTACACAATTGACTATATAGATGTCTGTACTGGGACTGAATGTACTGCCTAGCCTGGCTGGTTGTTAAAACTGGAATGAAACAACAATGAGAACTGCAGTCCTTTATCTAAAGTTGACTTGAGCTCTTCAGTATCTGTCACTTAGGAAAATGTGGACTTGAAAATAGTGTCTGCTGTCTCATTACTAGCTTGGGATGATTTAATGTGTTGGTGGAAGTGAAGGGCAGCAAACACTTTATTCCTTCTCTCTTCCTCACCTCAGCCTTCACTGAAGAGATGGCAGCATAATAGAGAAACACAGGTGCTGAGGAGAACATGAACTTGACTTAACCAGCAATTTCAGAATGCCTCAGAGCATTCCTTGAAAAAATGCCAAGGTAAATAACCAGGGAAAACAGATGAACTAAATGTAAATGTTTTGACCAGTGGGTGTTATTTTACTGACATGTTCACAAGCATGTTTAGAGGTGGGAGCGTGATGGCTAAAGAAGTGTTTGAAAAAGAAAATGAAACCAGCATGAAATTCTGTAATGTGCCTGCAGAAATCCAGGAGCGATGCCAAAGTGTTACCTTTTTTTCCTTTGATTTCAGCAAGCCCAAGGTCAGGTCCTGAATGCACATTCTCCTGCTGTCATCTGGTCTTGCAGGGGACTCTTGTGATGAACATAAGCAGTAAATATCTTCTCCTTCCTCACTTCACATTGGGCAAAAAATGTGTGGCACAGACAGGATTTAATCAAAGTGCTGCTTTGTTTCAGATCTCCCCTGCTTCTTTTGTAAACATAGTAGTTTTTTCAAGTCTACATTGCTGTTGAAAATAAATCCTGAAACTGTTTTTCAATAAAATCTACATCATCTGTGAAAATAATCTGTTATGCATTGCCCAGGTATAATTACGATAGTTACTATAATGTCAGAATTGCATAATTAAAATCCTTTATGCCTTTCTCCTATGGAAGAAAAGGAGCTAATTATTGCAGGGATTCCCATTATTTAGGAAGAAGAAGATTCTTAAAAGAGATTAATTTCTTTGGTGGCAAGTGACTTGTCCTATCCCAAGGAGTACTGCGAGGCTTGTCTGTGTGAACCCCAGGGAGATGTGGGTTTGGGGCCTTTGTTTCAGCTTTTGTGTTAGCTAAGGGCAGGCATCTGAATGTATATACTTAATTTGTAGAAAAAAGTCTCTGTGCACATCGTTTTTGGAAGCAGACTCTCTGCTAGTACTCTGAGATGAGAGTAAACCATGTTCTCTTGGATCATTGGCAGCCAGTGATGTTGGTGATGCATGTCTGGGCTGACAGATGGAATATTTGTTTATAGAATATGTCCCATCTTCCCTTCAGACATATTCATGGAATATGTCTATAATATTATTTTATTGCCACTGCCAAGAAATTCTGATCTATTCTAAGGACCTGGAAGTCTGTGGTGAGCATCTTGTGTGTCCTGCCTGCCTGATCATTGGCGTCTTTGTCTCTGCAAAGATTAAAAACATCTTTATTTTGCCTAACAACTATATTTCCTGGCAAGCTGTCTTATATTTATTCCAATTACTGTCTCTGTATTCTCACTCTTGGTAAGGTACTTTACATAACAGAGCAAATGTGTCAAGACTTGTTTATGCTGTCCTTTGCTTCTACAGACTACCATCAAAGAATTATCCTGGCACTATGGACCTATCCTGTCTGTGCAAGTCACTTTCGGAAATATCTGGTAAAGGAAATTACTTGGCTGGTATTGTCATTAGTTCTGTTTAAAAAACCCACCAGCTTGATATTTCAGTTGTTATTTTATCTGCCATCTGGCATAATACTCTTTTAAACCATACTCTGGTAGGTTGGTACTGAAGAATGGCATTGCCAAGAAGTTAACTTTTAGCTATTTTTTTCTGTCCTCTTTAGACATGAGATATTTTTTCCAAAGTGATCATTGTCCTGTAGTGTGTACTTGAAGTGTCTTTACTGAGTCTTGTTTGACCTGGAGCTCACTGTTCTGTCAGTCTGGTCCTCAGTGAGCCTTCAGTGACAAGGTGAACCTCAGATTCTCAGTAGTCACAGTTTCCCCAGAACTCACTGCTAATTACTCTGATTTCCATGTTCTCTTCCCAGCTGTAATCTTAACCGTCTTCTCCAGAGTAAAAAACGGGTAAATACGAAACAGACCCCTCTGGATAGAGGATGGGATGTGTGCAAGAAAAAGCTGAAGTGAAAATGTGCCGAGACACAACTTTTAATTTGTTGGTTTTATATAGAATCATAGAATGGTTTGTGTTGGAAGGAACCTTAAAGATCATCTAGTTTCA
The DNA here is from genome assembly GCA_013399455.1 of Anthoscopus minutus. Taxonomy (NCBI): domain Eukaryota; kingdom Metazoa; phylum Chordata; class Aves; order Passeriformes; family Paridae; genus Anthoscopus; species Anthoscopus minutus. The sequence goes on along the minus strand of VWYI01004441.1, from coordinate 22,951 downwards.
CACTCCAGTCAAGAATTTTCTTTTTTGTTGTACCCTATAGTTATTTCTGACACATAGGAATCTTACATTCTTTATGTTAGGCAGTACCCAAACACTGTCCATGAAGTTGGTTGATAAATTTTCATATTCAGCACACGCTCATGGACAAATGCTGTTTTCTGTTTAATTAGATAGGAAATCTTTGTGTATTATTCCAATAACTGAAGAGCCTGAGCTTGGGATAGGAAAATTGTAAGCTGTACAACATACCCTATTTCCTTTTAAGTTAGGATATCCATAACAACAGGCCTCATCTAGAAGTAAACCAAGTATTACTCTCCCCTTTTGGGAGGGTAATATTTGAACTTACACACTTCTTCAGGAGTTGCATAGCAATGTAATTTTCTTACTATTACATGGTGCACGAGCCTGAATTCTTCTTCAGCTTCTGATTACAGGTGTCTCAAAACTGGGAGAATCCTTATCAAGCGTGCTGTAGGAAATGCAATTTCTTCCACTCCACGTGTTTGTTTTTTCATTAATTGCCACTGTTGATCTGCCTTCAAACAAAAGCATCAGTGAACAGGAAGGTGTTCTACCTTTATATGTAGTGGGCATGACAGAAAAGTGAGATGCATTAGTCACTTGCCTTGACTACCCAGAAAGAAAGTGTAGGATGTTCAGCTCACTCCTGCTTATAGTCAGAGGGAGAAGGACGGGAAAGTGTGTACATGATTTTCTGAGCCTGAAAGTTTTTCAGCCTGTCAGTGGCTTATCTTTCCCATGGGAAAGTCTTCTGGGGAACTTTCTCTTTCAAGGACTGATTTTTGTAAATAGACTTTGGTTCCCAAAACAATGTCACACAGCTGTTTCTGAATGTGTTTTTCTCTTGTTCCACCAATGGGACCAGAGAGGTGGTTCCTTTGGCCAATCATGTTAACCTGTATTGGAACACCTTATAACAGGGGTGGCAAACCCCGAAATAAAGGCTTCTGCCTCACTGAGATCAAACTTCACTGTTGTGATTTGAGTCCACTCTGCTATTTCGTGTCCCCTAACAACAGGAAAAGGTTCCTACAGTGGATGTGCCAATTGCAGACAGACACATTTCCACTATGCAATGATTCCCATCTTTCCCTCCACTTTCCTGCTACTGATCCTGGCTGGAATGCATTTTATTGTATTCATAGCAGCTCATATAATGCTTTGTTTGGGTTTGTGATTACACTGGTGATAACACGCTGCTGTTTTAGCTATAGATGAACAGTGTCTGCGCAGCATCAAAACCTTGGTTTCTCACTCTTCATGCCCACTCTCACGAGAGAATAGATTGAGGGTGGGGAGGACACAACCAGGCAGATGTCCCAAACTAAGCAAGAGGATATTCCATGCCATATAATGTCACGCTCAGCAACAAAATGGACAGGAGGACATTTAGGGAGATGAGCCTTTTTTTTTTCATGGCTGCCATCAGTCCACTTATGGGAGGTGATAAGTGATTGTTTNTGCCTTCCTTCCTGCCTTCCTTCCTGCCTTCCTTCCTGCCTTCCTTTCTGCCTGCCTTCCTGCCTTCCTGCCTTCCTGCCTGCCTGCCTGCCTCCCTCCCTCCCTTTTCTTTCTTCCTTCCACTTCTCCTTTTCTTTTTAAACAATTTTTGTCTTTCTTTTGCTCATTTTTTTCTGTTCTTCTGCTCCACTGTGGGATGGAGGAAGATGCAAGTGAGCAGTTTTGTGGTGCTCAGTTGCCTGCCAGGTTGATCCACACCACAGCATTTCTGCATTGAGAAGACAGCTCCACTTCCAGTCAAGCTGTGTGAGTTTCTGAAGCCTTGATTGGAATAGTAATTGTTAGCAATTTTTATATGTTCTGAAGCCGCTAAAGCAAAACAGCTCTTATAGGATGGATCTTAACAGTGAATGCAGTAATCAGCTCCCTTTGATGAAAGTCAGAGAACTTCTGAAGATGCACAGGCATGATCTGGGAACATATGCAGGAGTCTGGGTCTTCTCCACAGCTGTAAACAGCAACTTGCAAAACCCTAATTCTAGTGCTGCTTGGGGATGACCAGTCTAGCCTTGCCAATATGTAGGCCAGACTCATGCATCAGCAAGAAAGAATGGTCTCAAGTACCAGCTGCTTTTGGCTCATGGTATTTCAAGTGCTATCCTGCCTCGGTTCGTGGCTTAGCCATGGACTGCTTGAGTAAGACCATTCAAATTTCTGCTATGGCTCTGCACAATCTGCTTCAGTGCTGTGGCAGTGGGAGGATGTTACAGAAAAGCTTATTATCAGGCTCAAATAACAATACACACTGTGGCTGCAAGAAGCTTTCTCCCATCATTTTGAAGCTGACTTGCCCAAATTGAAGCTGAATGAATCATGATAGAGAGCTCTTTGTCTCTTTCCCCCTGTACAATGATAAATGTTCCTCCTATGGTTTCATCTTTAAATTAAAGCAATTTAAATCCATTGTGCTTTCTCTGCACCTTTATTTAATTTTCAGCCTCTTGGCATTTTCCTCTCACTCTTCTTCAAAATTTGTTATGATTTTTACTGTCTGATTAAATTAATTTAGAGCTCCACTTGCCACTTTTTTATTGTCTGACTGCTTAGCTCCCTTCACTCTCCTACTGTTTAATACTTAGTACACATTGTATTTCCCAGCTTTAGCAATCTTTTTTCCATCTTCCTTGGCTGTTGTCCAGTATTTTGCTTATGAGTAGTTTTCATGACATAAGTTTCCCATTGTTATCCATCAGCGTTGGAAACCTTCCAGTCAGCTTCTCAGCAAAGAAGCAGATAGTGCCACCAGTCCTGCAATTTTCAGTGCTAGCTGAGTACTGAATTTCAGTACTAGCACTGTGAGTAGTTCAGCCACCACTTTTGGTTCTTTTTTTAATACCAACTGTAAGTTTTTGAAAATCTGAGAGAGATGTTTTTAACCATGAGATTGTGCTGATATTTCCAGCATTATGTTCTTCTGAAATATGTTACTTTTGTGTCCTTGTTGTTTCTGTGAAGATAGTAAGAAAATTAAGTTTAATGATATTTTATTCCTATAACGGACTTGTTGGTAGGTTTTTTTTTCCTTCCTGGAAGATCAGAAATATTTGAAACCAAACAATGTAGCACAGTGACAGGATACTCCACCAACAATTCACCAGACTATACTTTCTCACTGCTCATGATGGAGGATTTATTCATAGTCACAAAGGTAAGAGTTGGGAACAAGTGTTCAGCTGCATTTTTATATTTCCCCCTTGGGACTGATAGCTGAGGCATCTTCCCTGGACACAAAGTGTGACTATATTTCTATGTTTTATGTTTCTCGCATCTCCTTTTTGGCATCTTGATATAACATCACCCCTTCCCATTTAACCTCTGTCTGTTTCAGGACGGGGCTGCCCCCGTTGTATGAACTTGCACTCTGCTTCCTGCTATGAAACTTCAAGATCTGGAACTACTGCCAAGAGGCTATTTTAAAGAAAAAGAAAAAAAAAGAGTGAAGGAAGTTCTTCAACTTCATTTGGAGTTCCTTAACTCCCTTTTATGTCAAGAGCTTTTTTCTGGATGTTATAATCACAGAAACACAGAACAGTTTGAGTTGGAAATGAACTTCAAATGCCATCTAGTTCAACCCCTCTGCAGTGAGCACGGACATCTTCAACTAGATCAAGTTGATCAGAGCCCATCCAATCTGGCCTTGAAATTTTCCAGGGTTTTACCACCCTAATTATAAAAAAACTTCTAAATTACATGTAAGGACTGTTGTATCCTACAAGCTCAGAGGACATCTGTCACTTCTCATTATCATAATGGACCTATCAAATATATACAATAATTTGCTTACTAGGAATTTTAGTTACAAGAAAGATAAATAGATAGTGTAAGTTTCATTTTTGTTCTCTCCCACGTAATCCAAAAGTTGTTGAAGTCACAGAAAACAGCAAGACATTAATAATCAGTTCTTGCTGGAGAGAAGCACCGTGGCATTAATTGTGTCTCTCATGAGGAGGCTTCAGGAATATCACTTCCACTCACACTGATCATAAAACCAGCACTGTGAATTGTTTCCCATTTATATCCATATCAAGCTGATGCCAATTTATGACTGTTATGTTCTTTTCAAATACTAAAATTTTATTTTGTTTTCATCTGTACACATAAAAGGCCTGTTAATTTCATTATGAGGTGTATAGTATGATTTCATAAAGCTGCCTATTATTTATATTACTGAGCTGTTAGAACCTCACTCCATTCTCAAGCACTACCCTAGCAAGAGAACTAGCATGCCAGGCCTGTTGTCTCTGAAGGGATTTTTTGTATTTGATAGTTTCAACCTGCCTGGTGTTCTCATTTTAGCTTAGCTTTCTAAACTATTTGCTTAACTACAGCATGTTCTTGTAGCAGGTTTGTTTTAAGGCTGGTGGCACTCACCTCTACCCTTTTTTCTGTCCCACTGAGTTCCATTTGAGAACAAGTTGTCAATGGGGATTTCAGGAACAGATTTCAGACTTGAGTTAGGCCTGGCAGAGTCATTGGACTTTTTGACCTAAGTGAGCTGAAAAGTGTTGTTTTTTCTCTGACTAAGAAAGATTTGGGATGGATACAAAAAACCCTTATTGAGTACAGACTTATAAATTCCATACTCATACAGCCTCTGACACAAGACTTTCACTGAAGCAAGGCTGCATGCTACTTATCAAGGTTTTCAATGCTGTGGAGAAAACCTTTTTCATATTATAAAATAATCTTTGAACTGTTGGAAGCTACAACTGCCAGACCCTCAGGGAGGGAAGGCCTGCAGGTTAGCAAGTTCAGCCTTTTCAATTTACTAGCAAACCCTTTATGACAGAGGCAGCCTCATTTAAAGGTGAAGGAATGAATAAACCTGACTTCGTTGCTGGTGAAAAATTCTGACCTCTTGTTCTTGTGCTGGCCAGGAGGATTCCTGAATTGATCATCCTTGCTCTCCATGCTCTCCAGCCACAGAGATTATTTGGCCTCTGGAGCACTTTAAATCTGACCATGCAGAAGAAAAAAGAGCCTGTGACCTTTTCTCTGACATGGAAGGCAGCTTAAACAACTCTGTTGAGCTCAAGGGTTGGATTTGAAGCTGGCCTAAAGTCTTGAGACTTCCAGATGAAAGGTATTTTGCTATATAAATATTTTGCTATACAAATAGCATGTACTTAAATATTAATAGCTATTTCCAAGCTCTAGCCTAGTCCAAGCAGAAAGATTATTTCTTCAAAGAAATATGGCTTACAAAGATTAGAAACTAAAAAACCTGATTGTAGTGCAAACATATCTTGCTTTATCAAGGGAAACTTTTCAAAGCTGAAGGCAGTTAAAAGCCAGTTACATGCAGACTTCAGGGAGCTGTGGTTTTATACAAACTGTGGATGCAAAATGGATTTTTTAAAACAGCCAGCCTTTTAAAAAGCTAAATTTTCATTGGAAGTTAAATAAGAGCTGAATTTTAAAGTGATGTTTAGTATTTAAAGTGCCTAACAGAAATGGAAACTCTTAAAATTTTAGGAGTCTCTGCTGACCACCTTAAAGAAAGGAGGCAATTTCTTCCCACTAAGGATCTTTTATTTCTCTATGGATCATGAGTTTGCATTTTGATTTTGCATTTCTTCCATGCATTTACCATTGCTGGTGCTATGTGACACCTGTGCATGTATATAAACGGGGTTTTGTTCCTACAATATGATAAGGCCTTTTCAAGCGGCACCCCAAACCCATGATGTTCTAAGAAGGAACATCCTTCTTAAATAATGTTGTCATTACAATGACTGTTCAATATCTGAGCTTCTTATGTTAGACCGTAGTTGTATTTGTGGAAGTGGATATGTTGATCTATGAATTTTGAAGAAACCAAGGCCCTGCACAGAGGAAACACCTCCTTTCAGTCATATTGTCAAAATTTTCAGAGAAGTGCTCCTTCCACCTCTCTCATGACCCTCAAAATATTTACCTTAACCAGAAGAGTCTGGCAAGCATAGTTCATAACTGTACTGCATGCTGAAAACCACAGACCGAAGAAGGATGTTGGCTTCTACCTACTTCCCATCCTTTATTTATCCCTTACACATCTATTCTGTAAGGAGTAAACTACTTCTCTCTCTTTTTTATAAGCTACCAGCCATAGCTCTCTAATACCAGCCTCTGCGTATTCTTTCAAACCATTTAACAGATTAACATAAATCAAGTTAAAATCTCATTCAAATCGCACTTGGCTTTGAGGATGTAGCATCTCCTTCAGACCAGGAGAAGGATTGTGTGCATGTTAGTCTGCTTGTCTGATTATATTAGTTTCTTCTGGTTTATCTAATAAAAGAAATTAGCTCCCAGCAAACAATGCCTCACAGAAGGCAGTGTAATAATTTTTTATGGTGAGTTGCCTCGTGGTTCAATGACGTGGTTCGTCAAGAGGAGCAGACCCAGTTGATCAAGATCCTCTCTACAGCAGTGAATACAAGGCTGTAAATCTGTGAGCAAGCACACTTCTGGCAGAAGATGATCCCCACTGTCAGTATCCTCCTCTGCTATGGAGGAGACAGCAAGAAGGAAATAGTATACATTCTGGGCTAGACTGGAGCTTTACAACCTGCCCTAAGGGTTCAGCATAAGATGACAGCCTTTGTAAAGAACCAGACTGAATATCTGAATGTCCTCTCTCTCACATCTAAGGGAATGTGGAATTATATTCATGCTCTGCCTTTGCAGCCTCCAGCTGTCTGATCACATCCCATTTATCCCTGCAGGGGAGAATGCCCCATTCACAGGCCCATCTGAGCTATGACTTGAGCTACAAGAAGGAGAACATGGGCTGAGCAGGGCAGTAAATGCAGTAAAGCCTATCATAACCTAAACATCTGAGTCAATACCTACAAGGCACACCAATATTAATATGCCTGGCAGGTTATCCCAGCCTAGAGAAGGGCATGAATCTGTGAAAATAGAACAGATGAGCTGCAGAGAGAGCTGCTCTTGCTAGGAAGCCTGGGGATACTTGCAGTGAAACACTTCCTTTCCTCCAGTCTCAGATCAGCCATTCCTTACAGACAACTTCAGGACGACTGAATTTCAGTTCAAGGGTCTGTGAGGACTTGTGAGCCTGATGTCTGAAGGCAGAATGGAACTTAGGCTTCCTCCTTCCCTTCCAATAGTCTATGGAATGACAAAATCTCCTTGGCTTCCACTGCAGAAATGCTCTTCTGCACAGCACAGCAAAATCTGGGCAGTAAAAGCAAATTAGGTTTACCTGTCTCTCAAACTCCAAAACAAAGCAAACACAACCTGGAGAACTTTGAGCATTAAGGCACACTCGTGATTTCCACCAGTTGACATGGCTTGCCAGTTTCAGTGGGTGAACCTGGCTTTCTGGTAAGGCTTTGAACTGTAGGATGTAGCTCAACAAATCTCAGTGACATGGAGCACACTTCTGTTTTATTACTTACTAATGCTGGGCTTGGCAAGCACTGCAGATTATTTTGCTAAATTATGACAGAACTGTCATCTGCAGGATAAACTAGGATATAATGCCTGTGACTCACAAGTAGTTTTGTTGAAATAAAGCTGCTTCATATACGGCACAATACTTAGAAAACAATACCTGGAATTTATTGGGATGAAGTCTGCCTGTCCCTCTTTCCTTGTGTGGCTTACAAGATTGAACCAGAAAGCTTTGAGGATTTTTTTCCCCCTCTACTCCTCATAGAAATAAGAGCTGTTCCAGGAACAAGATGCTTCATGAAACAGGGCATAATATGATATCTCAAAAGAATTTGTTCTGTGATCAAAACACCAGGGAAGAACAATGCTGTGCTAAGGCATTACCAAAAGGACCAAATGAGAGGATCTGTACAGGGACAACCTAGATAGTTGCCACAGGTGGACAAAAGAGCATGAAGTTTGGCACAGGATGAATCAAATAAATTAAAGTGGAGACTGCAAGCACTGTGGGTGACTCATTCTTTCTTTTCAGAACTTAAAATTTTCTAGGCAGTACCTGCAAGTGTTGGGGAAGTTTGGACAATTATCCAATAATCTAATTACTGACACTTGCTGGCTGTCAGAGAAACTATTTGTTTTTACACCTGAGAGTAGAGAAGTGAGCTTATTCAAAGCCTAACTAACTTAGTACTTTTAAGGGAAAAGGGTATATCTAACAAGTATAAATCAGTTTTTAAATTATATTACAACTTTGGCTCATAAAAATAATTGCAAGTTACATGTAATATTTACATCATGTTTGGATGATACAATTCATTGCATTAAAATGCAAGTAAGGACATATTAGGAGTGGTGCTGATTCAGATTTTAAACAGCTATCAGTGGAAAGGGGCATAGTCATGATTTACCTGGCTTTTTTTATTATATTGTTAAAAGGCATTTCAGAACATGGAGTCTGGAGAGAGAGGAACACAGACTGCAGGTCACACACAAAGGAAAATGGAGCATATTCTAGAAATTTATGATTCTGAAGACGTTTCTAAGGACAAAACTAGCAGTTAAGGACTTTACTGCTGTTATGAAACAGTTATGTTGGCTCTGCATCCTACTGGAAAGAGGAATATGCGGGATCATTGGAGAGCTGTTATCCACCTTTTGTGTGGCTGGTGCTGGAATGACGCCTAAGTTCTGATCTACCTTCATTGAAAAATGACAATGGATTACTAAGAGGAAAAAAGGGATGCAGTGTTCAAGGCTATGAACGTTATTCAAAGCATGCTGATTATATTTACCATTAGAATATACCAAGAAACAACTCACAGAAATGGTGCTAAGAGCTTTAAACTCCAAAGGAAAGGAGACAGCATTTTCAGCAGTTGAGCACAAGAGCAGTGGAAGATGCTTTGATGGAGGAAGGTGGATTCTCCATGGCTACTATGGGCAACAAGGCTGCCTCAGAAGTTATTCCAGTGGCACAACACTCCATTTCCTCATTGTTTTTCTGCAGCCTCCACTTAATAGTAATTCCATCTTAAAATTATCCCTTGTGAAAGTGATATCTCTACAAGATATGAACACAGTGTGTGAGTAATCCACTGTTTATTATTTATATCTGTACATTTGCATCTAATCTGAAGGGGTGGCCTCTGTTAAAACTTCACTCTGCATTCATAAATGTTTTAGTCTTAGCTTCTAATTTAGTTTCATCTTGAAATGTATATAAAATATGCTTTCCCCTAAGATATGTTATTATTTCTTTTAAAACATGTCAAACAGGAAAATTCAACAGAGTTTGAAGGAAAATCAAAATCAATTTTCCACAACCTTGAACCCTGAATTTGTAAGCACAATTATCTATCAACAACACTGTTGAAATTTGTCTTGGACAGCTGGTCTGTAGATCTCTAACCTTGAGAAGTTTTTTTGAGAGTGTAGTACAGAAAAACAACAAAAATTCAGAAGCTTGTTTCTTTATATCATTTTTATTAACAAGCAAATGCAACTATACATATATTCTTATAATATAGTCATAAGTGGTGCAAGAAAGCTCCTCTCCTTCATTCTGTTTAAACGACCACAGATGTGGAAGGAATTGAAAGCTTTTCACTCTGTAATAATGTTCCTTTCAAGACTGTTTCTCTGTTGTTGTTTTGTTGGTTTTTGTTTCTTTGTTGTCAGTTCTAAATGAGCTGCAGTGAGAAGTGTTGTTTACTTTGCTTTCCAGGTGTCTGCTAAACCCCAGGCAGCTGCTAACTACACACAAATCTAAAGATTAGGGAAGTGAGCAGGACTGGTAGAAGGAATTTCTGCAGAATTTGTGCTCTAATTGTAAATGCAGTTTCTGGCTGTGTGTCCTAAACCTGGGGTTGATGCCGCAGCTGCTGAGCCATAAGAGGGCAGCTGCTGCAGATGAAGATCCATCCTCATTCTGGTCAGCCACAACGTGGATGCCTGTGCTACCTCTCCTCTTCCCTCAGCTGAATTCCTTTGCATTTTAAAAATTCCCACTGCTGTCCCTATTAAGAGGAAGAGACAGTAATGATGAGCATAAAGAGTCAGGAAAGTAAATAACAGGAGGAAAAGAAAAAACATTGTGCAGCACCCTTATCTACACTTGCAGTTGTGCACCTGCAGTTCCACATCTCATCAGGCCAGAACACTGTTTCCTCTGCTGCAATCTCAGCTGCACTGCTATTGCTGAACAGTCGTTAATTCTGCATTTTCACTAATAAGAACTGTTAGAAACAAAATTTAGAGTCTTGGGAAAATGCTACAATTTTGGTTCATTAGCCTGCAGTTTGTTTTTGTTTGGCTTCTTTGGCATTTGGTATAGAAGCTCTAAAATCTTTTCTTACAGAACACAGCAGAGATGTTTTGGAAGTGGAGTATTGGCTACATGAACCTTCTTCCTTTTAGAGAGAATTTGAATGCTATTTTTTTTTAAGGTTCAGAAAAATGAGCAAAAGCCTGAGTCATTCTGCCTTTTCAACAGCAGTGCAAATAGTAGGAGATGGGATGTTCTTGACTTGCCATTGTGATTATTCACATTGTGCTTATTTCTGATTACAGTCATGAACATGCATAAGCATTAGTTCTGTATTTTTGAGATGAAGATAGGTATTGGTTTTATGACCACTGCCAGAGAGGGACAGTACTGTCCAAGACCCAGGTCCTGCCTATAAAGAAACAGATGAAGGCAGTGCTAACAAGTGTCAGAGCATTGGCAAAGACCCACTGTAACATTAGAGGGTGGGTATTGCAGTATTGCAGGGGGCTGGTTGCTTTGTTGGATTGGTGATGTTTCAGACTTGTTTCCTAGCACTGGATTGAAAAATGAAGCCATGTCATTCATACAAGACTCGGTTGCCATGAAGTTGATTAAAAGCCATGAAGATGGTGAAGAGCCTGAGTGTGTGATGTAGGAGCATTTGTCACCCCCTGGCTTAGAGACAGGCCAGGGCACTCTTACTGATATGGATGAAGACTCATGGTGGGAGTAAAGCAGATGGAGTGGGATTCTTCTCAGTGGTGTCCAGTGACAGACAAGAAAATACGGACATGAATTGGAGTATTAGACACTTCCATAAACATGAGATTTTTTTTTTTTCCTAGTGAGGTTGATCAGGTTGTGGAGTCTCCATCCTCCATCTTTGGAGCTACTGAAGACCCAACTCATGTCCTGAGTAAAGCACCCTAGCTGACTCAGGCCTGGGTGATCTCCAGATGTCCTACCAACCCCAAGTGAGTCTGACAGAGCAAGCTACAGATACTACATATTCCAAAAGGTCTCTTTGTTTTAAGAAGCTACAATTCATAGGTTTGGAAATTTGTAAGATTGATTTACCTGATCAGTGTATATAGGCATCTAAAGGGCAATGTCAAAAGGATGGAGCTAGGCTCTTTGACAGGCAGAAACTGATGCACAAGAAGTTTCACCTGAACATGAGGAAGAGCTTCTTTATTGTGTTGGTGACCACACACTGGAAGAGGTTGTGGAGTCTCCCTCACTGGAGATATTAAAGAACCATCTGGACACAATCCTGTGCAATGTGCTCTGGGATAACCCAGCTTTCATGGGAGGTTGTATCACATGATTCACTGAGCTCCCTTCCAACCTGATCCATCCTGCGATATGGTTCACAAGACCTGAACCAAATCCCTGTAGATTTAGGGCACTGCCCTTCACCTCTGGGCACTTGAGACAGCGCCTCTAAATCTTCACTGCTACCCACCAGGTCCCACCCACAAAGACTCCCCACGTGCAAGCACGCTGGCCCCTAAGCCGCTAAGTGGAGACAGGCCATCCCTCTTCCTCCAAAATCGATGTTTGCCTTGGGATGTGTGAGCTCCTGCCCGGCAAGCGACACGCAGGGGTTGTTCCCAGCTGATGCTCCGCCTGGAGCTTGCTGCTCCTCGCACGGCCGCTGTCGCACCGGGTCCGCCGCCGGCCCCGCGCCCTGCCCGCACCTGCGGCCACTCGCGGGGCCGCTCCCGCCCGCGCTGCCCATTGGAGCGGGAGCGTCACGCGGCNTCCTGCCCGCAGCATCCCGCCCGCCCGCTCATTCCGCCCGCCAGCACCATCCATCCTGCCCGCAGCATCCCGCCCGCCCGCTCCATCCTGCCCGCAGCATCCCGCCCGTCCGCTCCATCCTGCCCGCTCCATCCTGCCCGCTCCATCCCGTCCGCAGCGCTGGCTCGCCTCGCCTCGCCGGGGCCAGGGCTGCCCGAGGGCTGCGCCTTTCGGCTGGGACGAAGCAGCTCTTCGGGATCTGGCCGGGCGGACGTGCCCGGAGCGGTAAGCGCGGCGAGAGGCTGGAGCTGCGGGGCGGGAGGCGACCGAGCGAGCGAGAGGACGAGAGAAAGGGACGGTCCTGCCCTGCCCCGCCGTGTCCCTGCCCGTCCCCTCCCGGGGTGGGTGCTCCCGGCTGGGCGGCGCGGGAAGCCCCGAGCGCCTGGAGTTCACCTGCGGTTAACAGGTGGCCGAGGCGGTCCGGAACAGGGACCAGGTGGGTCCCGCAAGGTCTGAAGCGCTCTGCCAATTTTTCTTTCATTTTAAATAAGAATAACAATAATAAAATGTCGGAGGTGGCATTGTTCATTTGGGTGACGTGGAGAATGTCAGCTGTAGAAAAGCTTATGTCTCCTTTTTGAATTTGTAACGGAGTGATTCCTTCTGAATTAAAAAAAAAGCACAGTGACTGCTAAGCATTTGAATGAATGTAACAATTGAACCAAAAACGTTTGAAAAAGAAAGGTTGGGTGAAAAAAACCCCAAGATAAGTTTGTTGTGTGTTTGTTGGGGTTTTTTTTGCTTTTTCTTTTCCTCTTCAGGTAACATCTCTCTTCCTTTGTGCTTTCAGACTGAAGGGATGAACATCTCTCCTCCATAAAGCCTTAGATTACTTGTCCTGCTCTGTCTTGCCTTCTTCCCCTTCTCCGTGTGCTCCTCCCTAGTCTGTTGATTCCCACACTTTCCCCACTGCCCCCTCCCTCCCTTCCTTCTCTCTTAACAGCCTCTGTTTTTAACAGTTTTCATCTGTCTCAATGGTTTCTTTCTCTGGCCTCAGCCTCTGTTGACAGTGTCTGGTGTGTAGGTTCAGGTCCCTCTCCTGAGCTGTCTGCCATTCAATTTTTGCTGGAAACAATCACCTCAATGACAAGCAAAACTTCTCTCTGAGCAGTGCCTCTTCCCTGACATTTGCCTTTTTATCCTGTCATATCACCTTGTTTGGCACATAAAGCTGGACAGTGACTGGAAGCACAGACACACCAAAATTTGGCACTTCTGTGACAGGTGTAGCTCGTAGAGAGATGGGATGCTGCCTCAAACTGCCTCAGCAGGGCTGGTTGGACTTTGTTGAAGAGAGAGCAGAGGCACTTCTGTTTCCAGGTGTGTTTCCCAGCCCACTGCTCTGTCTTGGAGTGTCTCCCTGTTTTGGTGTGTTCCTCTCATTTGAGCTTCCCAGAGGCTGTGCACACAGGGGCGCAGATTTACGTAATCGCTGTGGAAAAAACTAGATGTTTTGGTTTCTACTTAGAGATAATCAGGTAATAGTCTCCAGTTCTGGTTGTTTTTCTTGTCCATTTGTGGCTTTCTATTCAGGTTCTTAGTCAGAGAGTCAAGATAATTTTGACCATGGGAGTAAATGCCTGGAAAAATGCAAGGGGAATGGCAGATCTCCATTGACTAAGGACAGCCTGGCTCCATTCTTGTAAAAAATAATGAGACTTTCTGAATATATCAATCACAGCCAAATACATATAAAACAAATCAAGCAATCTCAAGAATTTATTTTTTTAAGGAAAAACCCACAAAATATTAAGAGCTGGACAGTGTAATTTACTGCCTACTCTTTCCCTGGTTGCCCATGTAGACTTTGTCATGGAAAAAGTGAAGCACAGATCATACTCTCGCAGCTTGTTCAACAATTTAAATAAAATTCAAAGTCTTTGAACCTCTAATAGCAGCAATTACTGGCAAAATTATGCTACAAGTCTTATTACAAATAAATGAAGGCTTTATTCTGTGTACTCACTGCAATGGGCTGTGGCTGTACTGGTTCAGTGATGCTTTCTTGGCATCTACTTACTTATTTATAACACAGAGATATGGCAGGGATAAGAATGGGAAAATTCAGATGTGTGCCTGTCAGCTGTGTACTGTCTGATTTACCCAAGGATAAACTTGTATTTGAGGCATTTCAACAAATTGTTTTCTTCTTCAGCAGTGCTGGAGGGAAGACTTAGATTTGAAGATGGGGAAAGCAATCCCCCACTTCTTTAAAACAATCCCAGACCAGTTTGACTTTGGATGAACAGCTCCATTTTAGTGAGTGCTTAAGACTGTCACTGAACTAATTAAGGCAATATTTCTGCATTAAGCTGTAGGATAACTATAAAAGTTAAGAAAATATTTGTCATATAGTTGTGGAGATTTTAAAGAAAGTCTCTATAATTTTGTTTTACTACTTATTGAGGAAATGTAATGTGTGATTCAAATTAAAAAGCTCTTATGTTATTTTGCATCTGAGAGATTATGGCTTCCAGACCCTGTGTGGGTGAAAGCACAAGCTGAATATTTTTCCACCATAGCACTGTCAAACCCCAGCTGTGAGGTACCCAACTGTGGGAGTAACCTGGATAAATGGTTTATCATACCTATTTTGTTTGGGGTTTTTTCATCCCTGTCAGTTGGTTTATCTTGTTCTGGTTTCAGCAGAGGCTGGAACAGAACTATTTCTGCAGGGAGTACATTGAGAAGTGAAGAGGTGCTATGGGAAGCATGCTGTGGCCTGTGCTTCAGGCTCAAGGAACAGTGTGTGAAGAATAGAGAATTATTTTGTAATGGGAGAGAGGGAGCTGTCATTGGCTTTCACTCCCCTTCTCAGCCTCAGCTCTGTGGTGACTTTTTCACAGATGTAAAGCTAAAATAGAGCTATGAAATGAGCCCTGAACACACTCATCCATTTTCTGGGCTGTGCAGCCCTACAAGCAACTGCATGAAAGCTGGAGCCCAGCATGCCGCAGGTCGGTACGGCTGCGTGCGCAGCAGCAGTGCCTCCGTGGGGCACGGGGCATCCCCAGCCTGGGTCACTGACACCAAGGGAGCCCAGGTAATTGTAGCTGTTAAGCAGTGCTGATTTTCCCAGGAACAATCACACAAGGGTAGTTCCTTCATTCACCCTCGCCCCTCTTACAAACAGTTGGTTGAGGTGGGGTTATTTGAAACACACCTGGGTCCCTCCCTCTGTTCTTGGGTTCTGTTGGGTTTTCTGGCTGCACAGGACACTGCGCTTCCAGTGTTTCTTCATGACTTGCAGACTAGCCAATTTGAGTCAACCTAGTCTGGTAACCCTCTGCATTGAAATAATTTCTCAGTGAGATTTTTTTTTAATAGGTTTTTACATGGTAGCACAAATACAAGGTATTTTAAAAGCAATTCTTACAGGTATGTCATATTCTGATGGAGCCATTCCAGCTGACCTGCTGTGTGTTGATCAGTGAGTGGATGGGGAGGGAGCTTTCCTTTCTCTCTGCTCAGAATAAGACATTGGATTGACAGACTTCAGGGCTAGAAAGGAATTCAGAACACTCCCTTCTCAGCACTGAGCTTTCTGTGAGAATAAAGCTAATAAAAAGAAACATTTAATACAACTTTTTACAGTTTAATCTTAACTCATTAGTAGGTATGCCAGGGCTCTTTCACTTTAGGGTTTTTTACCACAAATCAGCCTGAGAGGTTAAAAAATTATAGTGAGAAAGGTTAAAATAGGCTATATTATAAATAGCTGAAGGAAAGGCAGCCTTTCTTTTGGAAAGCATTGAATATATGTATATATATATATATATACACCATTGATGTTAGCATTTATAACATTATAGGACTGAAAAAGTCTCGGTACTTTAATGCTTACTGATAGGGCTGCTTCTGGTCTGGTTGGTCTTGAGGGAGCTTGGGTTTGAAGCTGCCATACCTGCACAAGAAAGAGGAGATTGGCTTTTAGTGGGGAGAGGAAAATAGGCTCAGTACTGATTGTGTAATCCTGCCCTAGATGCAGGAAATAAATGGAATTATGGATAATCTTTATTACATTTAGAAAATGCTGTCTTTTAAGACTGGATGTTCTGGCTGTAATAAAAAGCTTCTGGTACTGGACTTAAGCTAAGCTTCAGTGTGTTTTGGGAGCAAGTACCATCAGCTCCCTGCTAACAGTTCCATGTCCCTTTACTGTCAGTGCAGGCCTGAAACTTCTTAAGAGAAAGAAGAATGCAGGTGTCTGTGATACCATGTTACATATAATTCATCTACCTTCTCAGACAAGGCTAATGAGTGGGCCTATGTAGTATTTGATTTATTTATTTTCAGAACCATACAGTTGTCAGTGAACTCGTAGTATGCTATGATTTCATATTAGTTTCTGCCTTAACTTCCAGGTGGCACCTACTGGGTTGGACTGCTAAGTAGGAATTATTATTATATTTGCTCATATTGTTCTTTTCTACAGGAAAATAGTTGGCAAATCTTTTTAGTCTTTATTAAATTTCACTTTAAAGTCATAATGTCAACACTTTTTAACTAGGTACAAATACTAGCTATACAGTTAGGATGAAAATTTTATATAATGGTGTGGAGTTTGTGTGGGGTGCAAAAGAAGTTTGTTGTTGGAGTTTACATTGCACAGTTATAAGGATAATAAAATGCATGTTATATGATGTGTAAATAAGGTGGTATGAGGCAAACATGTCTATTAACTGTAACCTCTCATCCTTAGTTTACAGTTTAAGCAGTGACTAAACCAGCTTGTTTTCCTTTCCATTGTTATGAACTCCTTTTGTGATGAATCCAACATTATTCTTGTTCCTTTAGTGCAACAGCTCAGGCATTGCTGTTTGTGAACATCAGTAACAAACATAACCACAGTTAACATTGTACTTTCTTTTCTCTGCAAGAAAAGACCTATGTATTGGTGTTGGCATTCATGATTGATTTTTAATTGTAAAGTCAGTTTTCAGATTTCTTCCCTCTCCTTCCTCTCTTTCCTCTCCTTCCTTATTTAACTCATTTTTTATTGCTTGCTTTCCTCTCTTTTATTGCAGGTGGGATTGGGTATTCCCCTGAAAAGACGACAAATTTGAACTCATACCATGCCCACCTAGGGTACTGACAATTAGCAAGAAACTAGGACCCTTAGGTGAAGTATTTCCTGCAGACTTTCCTGTTGGTGATTGGGAGTGGCATAGCTTGTTGAAAGCCACATGGTAGGGTTGTAGAAGGATGGGATCTGTATTGCTTTTCAGCTGCTGCAGTGGAAATAAGTTTCTGCCTGTTTCTTTCATTTGTTTTTTTCTCTGACTCCTAGCCTTGGAGATGGAGTAAAAAGGAGTGTGGGGGTGGCTGACTCCCTTTTCTCTCATTCAGAATATTGGTGCTAGTATGGGAATGTAAAAGATGTGGGAACAGCCTGAGTTGTTATCTTCTCATAGCCAACAACTTCTGGGTTAACTGTGGTGCCTGACTGATGGAGCTGATGCACCAGGGTGTAGTCCGAAGATTTCTATGAGGCTGAGACTCCACACAGTTTGAAATGCTCCTTCTTTTTTATCCCTGTCTGGGTCTTGGGATCTTCAGAGTTTGCAAGTGGACAATAGTTTGTTTATTCGTTCTTTTGAAAACCATTGAGTACTTGGATTCTGTGTCACTAAGCAGAATGGAAGTATGTGGAAAATAGATGTAGTTTGTTACTGAAAGTTCACCAAGCTGCTTCTGTCTACCATACTGGCAGTTTCTCTTGCTCCAGAAACAAACAATATATGAATAATCCACATGGTTTTCTTTTTGTGCATGCAGGTCAGCTTTGGAAGTAGTTGTTGTTGGTTACAAGGAGAGTTTCAGACATACACAAAACCAGATATGCCTTTGTGGTCTCAGTGGTGGTGTAAGCCATGAAGTTGTGCTGCAGATCCGGTGTGTGTTCAGTTTTGTTTTCATTTTGAAAGGTAGGTGGCAGAGAGCCTTATGCAATGTATCAGTGACATCCAGATTGGAGAAAACAGTCCAGCTGCACAGCATTTGATATCCTGCTGCTGCTGTTCAAGGACATGGGTTTTATGCAAACATGGCCCAACAGACAGACTAGCTTGCTCAGGTGCCTCTGGCAGCTGTCAGGCCAGCTGAGACCTTACAAATTTCACACAGGTTACAAACAAGTTCTAATGAAGGCATAATTCAACTCCAAAAGTTGCAGCTGGGTCTCCATGGGTAACATCTGGTTACATTTATCGGCAGAGAACAACCCAATGCTCCATAAGAAAGCCCTGAGCACTTGCCCTTTTTAGTTTCCAGGATACCAGCCTGCCTAAATTCCTGATTGGCAGCACTGAACAGAGTTATGCTTTGGGGTTTCTTGAATAATCAAAGTGAACCTTTTTGCTCTGACTTACTTGCTTCTGAAGAAGAGAGCCGGAGGAGGAAAGCCTATCTGCATCCATACACATCAAAATCAATAGAGAGGCTTTCATGTTTGCCTCAAAACACTCCTGTACTTTCCAAAATAAACCTCAGCAAAGTCAATTAGAGGAGGTCCCTGTGAAGCTTCAGAGCCGTAGGATGAATCACGGCTCTCCGTGTCTGTCAGAGTGTTTGAGAGCATCTCCTGGAGGAATTCCTTCTTAGAAGTGCTTACCTCTTACCTGAATCCTTGCATGACCTGTTGCAGCCAGGCAAGTGCACCTGACAGGCTGCTACTGTGCCAACTCAGCCTGCTTTGCTCTTCCTCAGGAGATGCAAGGTCTAAACAGTCACTTCTTTCACTGTTCTGGTCCTTGTACCACTATGCTAGACTGGCTTTTTAAGTAGAATAAAAAATGGTTTTGCAAGTTTGAGACTGAGTTTTTAGAGGTATTTGGACAGACAAAGCTTACAAGTGAGCTGAAAGTTGGTTTGGAACGGTGCTTATGCTTAGCCCTACAGGTTGATTTAGAAGCATATTTATATGTCCTTTAAAGCACAAATTAGCCAGAGAGCTGGTGACTCAGTTTTTCATTAGCACCTCTCCCTCTGATAGTGGCTTGTCTACAGTGAAAGCAAGTCTCCTCATGCATGCAGCCAGTGGTGAAAGGCTTGAGCTTCTAATCCTAACCTAATCCTATACCATACTGGGACAGATTCTTTGTGTCCTGGAAGTGGCATCCTTCCCAAAAATCATAAATGGACGCCAGTGACTAGACTGGGAGAGAGCTCTGCATGTGGCCCAGCGAATCCCATCTACTTTGAGGTAGAAAGAAACACTTGAGGTGGAAGAAACAACATTTTTCAGATTGTTCTACTCTACTCTGAAGTTTTCTACAAGTGGATTTCAGCTCTTTTTGCAGTACTAAAAGGAGGGAGGTGACAATGGCCATTAGTGATGGTGTGTGAGGAATATTTAATTGAAAGGCTTCTCTGGAAGGTTATAAAAAAGAAAAACAGCCTTTAAATAGGACTAATCAATGTTGTCAAGAGACATGTCATCAAAGAGACATTGAGGAGAAAGGGGAAAAAAGATGGTGAGAACCCTGTGTGGCACTCTGTAGTCTCTTGGAGCATCGTCACAAAATGAAACACAGAGTCTTGTAATAAACAACTGACAGAGCTGAGATGAGAGCAAATTAGGACAGGGATTCTAGGATTTTCTCTGTGCCACATCCTTCTCCCAGAGGTAGCAGTTGCTTTAGTTGATTAAAATAAGAAAACTTGTGTCTAAAGCTTAATCAGACATTCTTTCTTTAATTTGAGGAAATGGAAAAGCCAAGGAGGAACTTTACTGCCAACACAGGCACTTTTAGTTAGACTTACCTCTTTCTCTCTGTCCATTCTGAAAGGGTCGGAAGTACAAGATGGGAAACATCCTCATCCATGAACTGGGATATCCACAATATCCATGTTTTTTACCTTCTCCTCTGTGCTTCAGGTTATTTATACACGCTGGAAGCTTTCTGAATGGCTAAGGGAATGGTGAGGGTAATGTGGTGAAGCTTCTTATCCTGATTCAATAATGGGGTCAGTCACTTCTCAGCCCACTCCTTCACCTTTCCTGCTGTCAGGTTGCTCATTCTGAAAACTAAATTGGTTTGGGTTGAAAAATAGATCCATTTATTGCTTAAAAATATTTATATCTTGCCAGTAAAGTTTTTTCATATGCATTTAAAGTTCTGAACATTGTATTTGTGAAGTTTAGTTTTTCAGGCATACTACTTATTTAAAATTGCTTTGAAGCATTGCTGCCAGCATTTGGTAAAATTGCTGCAGAAAGAACTATTCTACAAATTTGTAATGCTCATATTCCTGGGTGAAAGTGTTTCTTATTTTGTGCCTGATTTTTTTTTCTTTATGTATGGCCCTTCTAGCATTTGAAGCCTTAGTCAATCCTGCTGGGTTTTAATTGAATTAAAAATTACCCAAAGCTCAGCTTGCTTTCACAAAAAGTATTTTGTAATATGTTTCAGTCTGGATTTCCTGACTCCATCTACTGCATCAGATGTTTTCTACAGAGATGTGTTTTCTTTTGGTGTGCATAAAACTGTCTCATATTCTGAAAATATTACTCTGCAAAATGCAAGGCTCTAGTAAAGAACAGTGGTAATGACAGAGACATTGGTCTAGATAATTCCATGATGCTTGGTGTTACTTTGCAGTTTTTGTTGATCTGTGAGGGAAATCACTCTTTTATTTTCCTTCTGTAGTGGCATTTTGATCCTGTTTATCAGCATAGAGAAATTTATGTTGGAAGGGACCCCTGGTGGTTATCTGGTCCAACCTCCTACTCCAAGCATGTTCGACTAGATCAGGTAAATTTTGCCTTGTGTCTAATGTGTATTTCCTGTTTCCCAATTTTTGTCCATTGTTTCTTGTTCTCTTACTGTGCACTTCTCCTTTCTGAGAAAAGCCTGGCAGCAGCATCTTTTCACACTCTAAGTACGGACAGCACTGACATCTCCCTGGAGCTGTCACTTCTCCAGGCTGAACAAACCTTTAGGCTCTCGCGCCTGCTGTTCTTCAGCTCCCTAAGCATCTTGGTTTCACTGGGCCCCAGGGTCTGTCTATAATTAGGGGAAGGAGATGGGAGGGGATGGAATGGGATAGCCTTGTCTGATGAGGCAGTGGCTGCTCTTGGGAACAGTGATGAAGAAGTGATCCAGTAGATGAGAGAGAAAATCCCAGAAGCTGCGCTAGGTGTAGTCTCCATTAACGCATTTCATATCCACAGGTCTGTATTTGCTGAGGTGCAAGATGTCTGCCCTGAGGCTGATCTCCAACAGAACCTCCCAGCAGGCCTTGCCTAACTCTGATTACACCTGGGACTACGAGTACTATGAGTATGGACCAGTGTCATTTGAAGGCCTGAAGGCTCATAAGTGTAAGCTCAGTAGAGACATACTTCCTTGCAGCTGAGCTTCCTGTCTATGTGCTGCTATATGTGGGAATCCAGGATGGAGGGAATATTTCTCTGCCTGTCCTGAGGACTCCTGACCCTCAGGAAAGCACTCCTTTCAACCTCTGTCCATGGAGAAAGCTTCCAAAGCTTTCTGAGGGGTCGGAAACAACCCCAGTGTGAATTAGATAGCAGTGTAGTTGGTAGTTATTGATTAGTGGAAAATGTATTCTTTAGGTTTTATACACCAGGAGTGCAAGTGAAGTGCCACGTTATGTGAATAGATTGATAACTAGTTATTGGTAGTAAAGTAATAACAATATACGTTTAGAATACGTAGTGTTAAATAATTAAATTGTTTTGTGTATAAGACATTTTGTCTCCTTGAAAGCAGAATCGCCTCGTGGTTGTAAAAAAGCAGAGCCTGTACCATCTGTGGCTCAGAACTTATAAAATATAATAAATGATCACTGAAAACCAAAAAAAAGTTCCTCTACTTCCTTCATAAAACCAAAAAAGAATTCAAGGGGTTGGCCTAGTTAGGCCACCCTACATGTTGGGTATAAACCAACAGCTATTCTTCACTTGTGACTGAATATTGTACAAAAATACTTCTCTCCTAATTCCTAGGATTCTCTGCAATTAGTGTTTTCCCTCTATTTATTAGATCATCATTTTTGTTTATTATTCTATATCCTTTTGTTGACTTGTGCATGAGACAACCATGGATTTATTGACTGTGGTAAAAATTTGTCAATACTGAGAAATATCTGACTGCTGGGAAAAGTTAACTACAACAAATACAGATACACTGCTGCTTCTGGTGACTTCTTGTTAAGATCAATGTTGCTTTGTTTTGGTTTTATTTGTTTGTATTTTTTTCTATTAGTGGTAAAAAGGCAGTGGTGGGGAGCCTTACCTGCATTACCTGTGTTTGGTTTTCCTGATAGAAACAAAATTTTAGATTTTTAAAAGGTTAAAAATGAGAGAAGAATTTTCTCCTTCCGAACAAATTTGCCATTGATACTTTCTCCATAGGAGGACTGTGCTAAATTCAGTTTTCTGTTAATACTGGAGTTGTTTTACAGTAGAAGCAAAAAATGGAGGACAGGTACCAGAAAGATTAAAAGTGTGGGTTGGAACTGGGACAAAATGTAACTAGGACAAGCTAGTACAGCTGGACCAACATTTTTCTAAAAACCAGACAATGGATTTTATGATCTTTCCTTTTAGAGGAGATGATTGTGGGGGCAAACAATAAAAGAGGGGTGAAAAAAGTGACAGAAATTGTCTCAGTTACCGGGTGGGTCTTGCAAGCACTTTGTTGAAGAGAAAAAAACCCCATCCTTTTTCTTTGTTTCTGAGCTAGGAACACTGTGAAAGGGTTTGATCTCCAGACCTGAAAGTTTTGGGAAGGGTCTCTCTCCAGTGCTGGAACACTGGTCCAGGATGGATTACATACTTTTCTGTCTCATTTGTCGCAATGAGCATTCAGATTGGGGAAAAGTAGTGCCTGCACTGGCAAACAGCAGGAACTGGCAAACAGAAAGACTGATCTCCCTTGCCTCTATGAAAAGTACAGGGTTAAAATATTTCTA
>VWYI01004440.1:340455-353011 GCA_013399455.1 Anthoscopus minutus | reverse complement strand
GACACTACATCACAGTTTATGACATGCAGAAAACCCTCTTTAGCTTAGATCTAGAAGCTTTGCAATTGAGCTTCAGTTCAGAACACTGGTAACTAAGCTATTAGAAAAAAAATTAACAGCTGTGGCCTCAATTTCATGTTTCAGAAATGTTTATGGATAGGCACCACAGGAAATTTTTGTTTCCCACATGAAAACAAAGTTCTGCAGAGCAGATAGCTATGAATGGTGTGCCATTCCAGAAAGAGACAATAGTATGTTGCTGCATAATACCTTTGAGCAATGCAAAGTATTTTCAGTTCTTTGTATAAATCAGGTTTAAAATTTGGTGATAGTTTTTGATTTTTTTATTAGACTTATTTCTCATGAGATGCTATTTTGCCTAGAGTTCCCTCTGGAACGCAATATACTCTCAGATGAGGACATAATAAAGAGAAAATGCCACATTATCATACATCATGAACAATGTCAATTATTTCTCATTCTCAAAAACAGCAATTATGAGTTACCAGCAATTAAAGAAAGCATAAAAAATAGACCAGCAATCTCTCTTAACATTTTGGCACTATAAGTGCTTCATAAACTAAAGTAACAGATTCTGAATTCTCTAATAGCAGTGAGGTGTAATTGCAGTGGTCATGAGTTTTACTCACCCCCTTCATCAACTGAACCAAAGGACTCCAGCTGACGCCTGAAAAGATGGGTGTAGCCACCAGTGCTGGACTTCATTTTCTCTGAGGAGACGTGTGGTCCTGTTAGATCTGACATGGAGTGAGCTGAGGACAGCCGCTGAGGTCCCAAGAGGAAAGGTTTTTTTGGTTTTGATTTCATTTGCACTTCACCACTACACACCTCTAGATTTGTATCAGGTATGTGAGTGCTTGGGATGATTGCAGAGGATGTATCTGAAAACGTCCCATCGTTTTTCCGACCCTTCATTTTGTCTTTTAGTTTAGAAAACGGGGATTTGGTTTTGTCCTTCATTGACAAATCAAACATACTTGCTGTCATGTTATTCCTCATAAACTGAATATTGATGTTTATTTCTCCTCTGTCTTTAGTTCTCTTCCCTTGTCTGGATTCTAGGGGAAACCACCTTAAAGAAGAAGAAGAGAAAATTAAGTTGTGTTTTCTGAAGGCCATCATTACACTCTGGTTAGTTGGTTAATGGATATGGTTAGAACAATTTAAAGTATGAAAACCAACTCCTATATCAAAGATTCAACCATTCCTGTAGTGAAAAATTTCTTTGTTTGTATTTGTTTTCAAAGAGAAAACTTAATAGCTAAACAAGAGGAAGCTCTTTACAGTGTTCATCTATTTCAAAATCAAAATCAACTCTGGAAGCTGACCAAACATCATCAAAGTTAAGGGCTTCCATCTGCTTATGAAGGAGAATTTGTACTTAATTATAAATACAGATACATTTTATTTTCTCTTTTTTTATAATTTTCAAGTGTCCTCCATTTAGTAGCAATGTATATGAATGTATTCTATGTGTCAACTACTTGATCCAGCAGCCTTTTCTCCTTGGATTTTGCTCAGGTTTACACACCAGCAAACATTTTCCTCTCTTTTCTTCCTTCTAAGCTCTGGTTAAGATTTATGACAACTGCAGCAATGCTGGCTAAGAAATATCTGAGAGGCCTGAAGAGTCAGCTACCATTTCAATTCTGCAACTGCCTCCCCTCTGGATGCTGACAGTAACTCCACAAGCACAACTATGAGCATGCAGGTGTATCCAACAGCATCCTCTCTTTTGCAGGTCACCAGCAGGATTAACTTCAGAAATATTTCCTTTGGAACCATGACATAAATCCCCACTCCTTGAAAAGAGATCAAAGGTGTGATCATCTGTTTCAAAAAGCCAAGTGTGCTTCTTTGCCAGGTCCAGTAAAAGCTTTATCATTATCCAAGTGTCTTATTCATTCCCTATTGTGCTCCATTGTCCCATGGAAGCATCTGCAGAATTATGGCTCAATCTTCCCTTCACAGCTTCACCTAAATGAATGACCAACACACAATCCCTTCTCAACAGCCATCACCAAGAGCCTTTCCCTATTTCAAAAGGTCACAAGGGCATATTTCAGATCCACCAGCTCCAAAGAAGTGCTCTAAAACCATTGTCAGGAAAAATCCATGCACACACACAACAGAGCTTTACCACCATTAACTTTTGAATTGAAGAGACTAAGAAATTAAATTGCCTATTAACACAGATACAAAATGGACTATACAGTTATATATACATTATTCAGTCCTGCCAAATATAGAAAAAAAATGTCAGGAAAGGAGAAAAACAGCCCTCCATTTATTTTCAGATTTTATAAACATATTTTAAAGGTGACAGCTGTAATGAAATTTTCAGGCAGTGATTACATGTTTTGAGTTAAGAAAATACTTCCAAAAGTGATACACCAAAGACATAAAAAAAGAATAAAGAAAATTATGCCCTTTTTGTTATTATTACCTTGTGATCTTCGCAAGATTTTATGTTTCATACAAAAGTAAAATAATTTATAAATATCAGACCTCCTCTGTTGCAATGAACAACATGAATCCAGGCCAGTAGACCAAGAACCAGTAGAAGGATAATTAAATCTTTAGGAAAAAAGTTTTTCTTCTGTTGTGAGGTAACTTCATTTATATACTTTAAATTAAATACAAAACCTGAAATATGTGTCTGAAGAAGATGGATCGTTTTTCCTTTTAGCTAATAATGCTTCATTTCTTTGGTAACTGATTCCAGAAACACTTTAAGTCATCTATAGAGTTGTTACAGAAAACAAAAACAGAACTAAAAGTTAATTGCCTTTGTGCTACATAATATTCCAAAAACTGGAAGACAAGATACCCTACTTTCATTAAAACTCTTCTTTAAAAAAAAATAAGTTCCCATATTCCCTTAAAAAATATACAAATAGTACACAGCCATAACGAGCAAGCCTTGCCCAGACAGCCCATGTGGAGATAAAAAACCTTGAACAAAAACCATCCTGGACCTGAGAAAGTCCTCTCATGGCTCCTCAGCCACACACCAAACACACAAGCATAAATAAGGCTCATGAGTGTTTTAAGAAACATAGGAGGCAGAAAGGACTTCACTTTTTGACATTCAAATTTAATGGTTCAGCCTACACTGTAACAAAACATTCCCTTTTTCCCCCTCCTCACAGGGTTCAAACACGAATACTCTATCTCTGATAAAACTGGTGCATTTTTCTATGTTTCTGCTTCTGAATGATCAAAACCTTAAATTGATCCATAACTCTTGTTTTAGAACACGAAGACATAAATTCTTAAAATTTTGCTATGGAGAAGAAAGCCTTTTATTTTAAAGAATCATTTAACTCAATTATTGGCACTCCTATCACCAATCAACAATGCTGCGTCATTACCAGCACTCACCTGCTACAGGTAAATTCCATGGAATATTTTGAGATTTACCTCTTTTTAAAGAGAAGCCCACAACTAATACCTTGCCTTCATAGCTTCTACATTTCTTTCCAAAGTATATCTTGAAGAACTTGACATTAAAAATAAGTTCAGCAGGGAAAACAAAGAAATTCTCCTTTCTCTAGAAAGACAATAGAAGGTCCTGCTGGAACCAGGTCCAACACTGCTACTGATTCCAACAGAATTTAATCACAAACTCTTTTACTCCAGCAAAATTCCTCTGCTCTTCAGTAGAATTTCTATTTGAATAATGATTGCTGGATCAAATCTTTGTTTGAAAGACAGATATTTAATTTTCATAGGCATTTCAAGGAGGTTTCTTTGTTACCTTGGAGAGTTTATCTTGTTTTACTTATAATGAAGGTTCCATATGCTTCAGCTCATAAAAAGACAATATGAGAAGCAGACTCAAATCATTATTTCAAAATTCAAAGGCAACTAATTACTTTTTTAAACAGATGAGAACAAATGCAGGCAAATGCATTTATGTGGAGCTGCACACGTGAAGGAGCAACTAAGTCTGTAAATGTTTCTTATTAGAATCTGTTTCGACAGCACATGGGTGTGAGCAGCAAATAGGAAAACCAGCTCCATGTAGGAGAGAAAAAAGAATCGGGAAATGAAGTCCACTGTTTTCAGATAACAACATTTGGGTCCTAAAACACTAAATTCCACTATACTACTGCCAATTTAAAAAATTGAAATGTATTATAAAAGCCAATAAAACTTGCTATTTTGGTTTTGTTTACAGTACTTTTAGCCACAATAAATGCTCCATTTGTCAGGCTGCCATCAGCTTATTCTATAGAAAGCCTGTACAAAGTAGGAAAATAGCCAATAACATACATGAACTAAACAGGGTGGCTTTTATGAGAGCAGATGCCCTTTTACTTAATAACCAAATATTACATCCAGTCTTGCAGACAGTCTTTATTTAAACAGACCTTGTACAAAGTCTGGCAAATTTTCCCAACTTCAAAGGAAGCCCTATTGCCTTTGGAATCAATTCATTCTTCTTGCTTTCACCTTCAAATGTTCTGTAGGGCAATGTCCTCCATACATCCTCTAATTCTGATTTTTTCCCTGTGGCTTCCATCAGAACAACTCTTCTTTCTCTCATCTGTTTTCCAGTGGGCTTAGGGGCTTTGCCTGTCTTGCACAGACTGCTGTTAATTTTTACTTTTAGGTATTCTATAAATTGCTGCTCTGCATGCTGACAATTTTCTTGAATTTGCACAGAGAAGCCCAATGTGCAAGGCTAAATAGGAAAAAGCCTGCTGACCAAGCTAAATCCTTATGTGAAGCAGCATGGCTACTTTCTACCCATGAAAAAATGAGTTTATTTTGGCCACACCTACAATTAGGGGTGGAAAAAGCAAACTCTGGTAACTTGTGCAGTCTCACCAATAATGAACCCTTCACCTTAGGGAAGACAGACAGGAAGAGTGAAGGAGAAAACTGAAATAAGCTAATATAAATGAGCAAGTTACACAATCCTGGCCTGTGCATTTCATTTAAATAGCTTGTGATCTACAGACTTTCATCTGGGGTTTTTTTCCCCCTTTTCCATTTGTCCTCCAAATCTGCCACAGAATCTGACACCTTCAACTCTCTCCTCTGAAGAAGCATCACTCAGTCTGTTCTACTCACCATGTAACAGTGACCAGGATGGGCTGACAGCATGGGTAAGAAAAAGCACTACCTAATTTCAATTACATTTTAATTATATACTTTGACAGCCTCCAAAACCACTGGGTAACTTAACTACCAATTTCAGCAGGAATTAAGTGTTCTATTCATCCTGTGCATGACAGATGATCTCCCAACTCTGTCTTCTGGACAGTGCCAAAGATGGAAAGTATTGAAGGAATTTTCCCAGCTTTCTACTTCTCAAATACACAGCTCTGCCTTCACTCTACCAGAAATTATTTGTTGAGTTGATCTAGTTTTGC
Organism: Anthoscopus minutus; assembly: GCA_013399455.1. Classification (NCBI taxonomy): domain Eukaryota; kingdom Metazoa; phylum Chordata; class Aves; order Passeriformes; family Paridae; genus Anthoscopus; species Anthoscopus minutus. The sequence continues at coordinate 347,606 of VWYI01004440.1, read as the reverse complement.
TTTGCTGAAAAACCCAAAGAATTTTGCAAAATCTTTATTTCAATTCACAAATTATTGAAGAAATTTTGCAAAAAGCCACATAATCATCATAGCATCTGCCAAGGCTTCTGACCTTGACTTCACAAAATCCAGGCAAAAATCAACATCACGATCACATTAATAAGAATTTTCTATTCTGGCAGAAACTTCTAAACTTACCCCATAAAAGACTATCAGAATCTCAATGATAGAACACATCCATCAGCTGTCACAAAAACAAAGTTGATGACTACTGTCAGGCTAGATACACTGAAGAAACTTGCTTCACAAAAGCCCACTAAAATAAATGTCCACAGCTAATTGATTAAAAAACAACACCCAAAGCCCAGAACTGTCTGACATTTTCATTTAGCAGCGTATGCACTTTGAAAAATGCAGAAGTATGTTTTGGGATAAATCATTCTGATACCATACTGAGAGGCTGCCCCTAAAGTCAGCAAGTAGGAAAATTAAGGCAAGGGGCTGAGCACAGACTACATCGTGTATGAAAGGAAATTAAGAAGAAAACAAATTATTTATTAAAGTGATGACACTCACAAAGATGAATACTCTCACTTTCTGGAAGCCAACTGAAATGAAATATTCAAAGCATTTTAAAATAAATACTACAGAGAGACATTGTAACACCACAAAACATATGGGAACTGACAGCTATCACAACATCCTCACTACAGGGTTTGCTAACATCAACTGGAATCAAAGTCATTAAAGAGGTCTTAGTTTACTTACTATTTTGGCTAAAGACTATGTGTGAATACTTCTATGTTAGAAACAAACTAACTGAAGATATGAGAATTAAGGCCAGTTATTTGAGTGTGTGTGTGAGCATGTGTATGTGTGCACAGAAAATGGAAAAGCATTTCAATCCAGATGGCACTTAGACTGACTCAGAGTTATGACTTACTGAGAGGATGTGCATGGATTTGTTGTCAAAATGTAAATGCTGGGAATATTACTAAATAATTTGAAAATATCACTAGAAGTCCATAAAGCTACAGCTGGGCAAAACTTGGTTTTCTCCCATCTTTCTCTTTTGTTCTTCACTACTCACACTCCTTTTTTACTTTTTTACATTTAATGAGTGGTACAACAAGACAACCCATACTAGAATCTCCAGACTGCTCTTTTATTTCTGTGCCTTTAACAAATTTCTCAGTTACTACTCTTTTCACTTTTGACTTGAGTGGAACAAGGTTTTTCTCTTGCTTTAACCACAATAAAGACATTTTCTGTTACACCCTGCCATTTCTCCTATTATAGAAGTTTGTCCCTAACAATGCATTTTTCTAGTTTAAACTAAATTTAAGACTAAAAATGAATCAATAATAATGTGTTATGTTTTGTAGAAATATTATTAACATAGTTCCCACTCATTCAAAAATAACTGAGCCCATTTATTACCTATTTACTAGTTGTTTGCTTGTTCTTAATTCCAGATGTATTTGACACCTCCCTCTTGCTTATGCTGCTACATGATGAGAGAGAAGACAGAGCAGAGAAAGTTGAAGAGGGAGTTTATACCCAAGACAGAAGCTGCCAAGAAAGAATTCACAATAATTTGGACAAAGTCACATCATTTTCATATCTTCAAGGAAGCTCAGCAGCACTAAAGTCAGTGCCTACAACACATTGGTACTGAGCATGGTCAAACATGAGCTCTTTTTGTTTGCTCACTGAAAAGTTGGTTTTGACTCTTTTTTATGATCACTATAGGTCAAGAAGGATCCTTACAAAAGGCCAAGATTCCTTCACTGCATTATGCTCAAGCAAGCATTTTTTTAACAAGTGCTGCAATTTGTGTGTGTGTGGAGGGGAGTGTTGTGGAGGTATTATAGACTCCAGGGAGAAGAGGAACTAAATCACAAATAAAAGATGTCTCCTCCAACATTTCCGTAAGAAATAATAACTCTACATCACCTGCCTCCTCATATTTATAGCATTCCAAACAAGTGCTACATCTTAAATCAGCTGAACATACAATAAAATGAGCCATGCAGGAAAGCTTGTAAAGGAATGGACAATAAACAGTGTGGAATTAGAGAGTAACAAGGATGAAGCAAAAGCTGAGGAAATAAGTGATATCGGCAAAGTTAACAGCAATTTGTTCTTCTACTGCTGTGTTCATTTAGCCCACAGGAGGAAAAAAACCCCTAAGCTCAGTCATTGTAAAAAACAGCTGAAAAATGCTTCAGTAAATTAAGACATGCCAGAAAATGAGTACTTTTTTTATTCCGTGGTAACCCAAAAATTTGTTTTGATGCTATGCAATCAGATTATCAGCAGCATTAAGGCAACTATGAGTTACAACTGAACTGAAATTATTACAAAAAAGCATATATGCTTTAAAACAATACTTTCATTGATCATAATTTACATTTCAAATGGAAGAGTAGAAGAGGTATATTTATTTTGCAAGAGCAGACGGAAAAAACTGTCATGTATTTCTTAGGATGAATTAAAAAACCCATGTGATGTTACTGCAAAAAATAAAAGCCTTGTCAGAAATGTAACATTTGACAACTTATGCTAAATACACTTCCATTAAAGCAGTTTTTCCAAAGCTTTTTGAACTGTTAAAAAACCTCAGTAAAATCTTTCAGCATCTGGAGTCTAGTTTTCAGCTCTGGAAAAAAGAGCAGAAATAAAAAGTCCCTGTCCATTTCCAACTACAGCAGAGTTGTCAGAGACACAAATTTACGAACTTTCACAGTACAATGGGCATTTCTGCACTGAGACAGAAAGAAAATGAACTGGGATCCTGCAGATGCTTTGGATGAAGTCTCTGGAAGAGATCTGGTGAGGGACCATCTGAACCACATCTGGATCTAACTGTTCCAGGAATTTTTACTTTTAAGAATTTGAAAAATCATCAGTTTCAGAAAGAAAAAGGACATTGTATGCTGCTGTGTACAAAATTTTCCCTATCAAGTTATGGTAAATAGACTACATTGTTTCATTAAGCCTTGAGCCAGAGCAAGTTTCTTAGAACACAAGGCAAATCCTATCATGAGGCCTCTGCCTGAAAACTTTACTGCAGGGAGTATTTGTCTTAAGATGTGACAAGTAACAAAAAAAGCTCCACAGAGAAAAAAAAGATTATTTTTCCCTAACATAATGTTCCTGAGTCTGCAATGATTTTTGAAATTTATTTATTACAAATTATAAAATATTAAATTAAAAAAATATGTAAAAAGCCAAATGTCACACACACACCAAGGTCTTCCTAGGAATTCAGTATCAGCTGGTAGCCTTCACTTCTCATACCTCCTTACTAAAAAAGCACTAGGGAATTGCTGACAGGGTTCAGCATTGTGCAGAATATTAAATATCTTTTTTGCAATACCCTGGTGACTCTTGAGTCTGTCTCTTACAGCACCATATGTAGAACTGTGTTGGAAAGAGGAAGCTATTAAATATATTAAAAAGTAGAAATATTACCAATAGACACTTCATCAAATAACTGGATCTCATTCATCCCCAAACAAAGCAAGAAATGTTAAGGTTACATCAACATAAGAAAATAACTCTGGATTTAATAACAGCACAAGCCTGTTGAACATATTTGAAAGTAAAAACATTGCTTAATAAAACAGATTAGTGTTTCTGAAACAATGAATATAGCTTTCAACCATCAGATTGCTTTGGTAACAAAGACATTGGACTTGGTTTTGAAAGGTGCTGGGTGTCTCAGTTCCCACACCACAGTCACAGTTAGAAGGTCTTTGGGTCCAAATATATTACCCTCAGTTTACTGCCAACACAGGACTAGGAATATTTTCTATTAAAAAGGATTTAATAAAGAGGAGGGAAAAAAGAGCATTTGTTTGAGATTGCATTTGTAAATCTACTCCTGAAAGTTTGCCCTCGTCCCACACACATGCACCAATCTTGCATCCACACCTCCAAGGAATGCTTAAAGGAGACAGCCACGACACACCCGCGTGGCATGAGGACACACAACCACAAAAACTTAAAAACATCTGAATTCAGGAACTCAGCGCTACTTTTTTTTCAAAAGTGAGTTTCAGAAAGGACATTTTTGAGGTTTCTAAGCACCTAAAGACACCAAGGGGAAAACTGAACTTTCAGTGGCTCCTTCCTTGTAAGAATTGAAATCAGCATTAAGCGAGAACGCTCTGCTAAAAATCCCACTTGCCGCCCAGCCGCACTTTTACGCTTACATAAGACTTTTACAAGTACGGCTGTTCAGCCCTAGAAGCCTAACACCCATCAACTTTTAATAAGATTTGCAATCTTAAATGCTCAAGTAACTTCTGAAGGAAGGACTTAGGCTGTTTGTAAAACTTTCCCCATAGGCCCTCATCTTGTGCAGCAGAGCTCACGGCGTTCCTGGGGAGCTGTGGTGATTTCAGCGGTGCTCTGGGAGGAACTGCTTCAAAGCTACATAGCAGGAGTTCCTCTCTCACACTTCAGAGACAGAAATGAGAAAATAAAGAACACCTATGGAGCTCTGCTAAGCATAACTTCCTATTAAAACACTGCAGATCTGAATGTTTGTTTAACTATCACATGGAATGTGTTACTTACCCCACTTTAAAATTTCTGGAATAATTTTGCAAGACTCCAGTACTACTTTTGCTAAAACTGATGCAGGACCCTATGTTTCTTCCTCTAGGGAAAAGAAGTTTTGTTAATCACAGTAATAATGGAATAATTTACATATTTTACTCCAGTTTCTGAACACATATTTCTATCTAGATTTTCAGTCTTTACATTTAGTAGCATTCCTCCCTCATTCATCCACTTTGTTTTTCACCTTGTTGCTAGGTGTTGCAACTAAGGCAACTGACTTGCAAGATAATTACAACTAATGATTCAAGAATTTTTAAGATACACGTCTAAAGAGCAGTGAAACTTCTTGAATCAAGTGTTAACAGAAATTAAGACCCTAAGGCCACAGAGATTACCCTGTACTGCATCAAGATAACTGCTTTATCCCTAAAAAGGTAAGCAATTAAAAGAGTAATACTCCAGACAGTGAACCCACAAGAGATTCTGCACTTCTTTCCTATCATATGGTTTGTGAACAAATTGTTCTGCAAAAAATTCAGTTTACAAAAACAAACAGCAGGGCAGAGAGTCTTTGACTTGTCTTTGGTGCTCTTCAAACTTAGCCATGCATTTAAGCAGAACCAGGTTTTGAGGTGGTTTCATGCAGAAACAGTTGTCTGACCAAGAAGCCCTGCCTGGCATTAACCATCATGGATTTCCACCTCCAACTGCCAACGCTGCTGGAGGTTCAGCCCTGGCAGAGTCAGAGACAGACAAGCAATGCCAGTCTTTTAGTGGCTTGGACACCAAGTCCAGCACCTCACCACAGACCCACCATCACTATGGATTCCAGACACCACAGACCCACCATCACTATGGATTCCAGACTTTTAACATCTGAGATTTGGGCACAGGAGCCTTTGTACTCTGCTGAAGAGACACGAGAGGAGGAAAGGCACCTGGAGCCTTTTAACCACTTTTTAACCACTGCAGAAAGATCTGTCAGTGTTCATATGTCACTGCTAACACAGAGCTCACTTGGAGGTCTCCTTGCTGTTCTGAGTCAGCTTCTGTGGGACAAGCATCTCTACACCAAGCCCAAAGCATGGAGTCATAGGCATGCCTGCAGTACTCTCATACCTACAGTCTGAATTACACATGGATGATAAATGACACTGGTATCAAGCACCTTTATGCAACCATGTCCTGTCTAGGAATTCAACAACTTTACTCATTTAGTTGAAAAACTCAGAGAATTAGATAAGTACGGTTCAACTTAATAAACTGGTATGATACCTTTTTGGTTTTAATTCCCCTTTTTGCATTCCAGCGCCTCAACTTACTGGCAAACACAATTTTATTTGACAAAGGCTTATGTAGGTAGTGGCAGAAGCTACCAGAAAAGATGAAATTTCTCTTCAGTCTTCTCAGCTGAGGCCTGCTGTACAGCACAGCCTGTGGGTTCATGGCCTAAGATTAATCAGGACCAGCAAAGCACTGTGCAGTTATGGTAAGCCTTCATTAAGTCACAGTTCATTGACCACTAAAACATAAATATAAAATATTTAAAGACACGTGGTTGAAGTAAGTGAAGGAAAACAATTTTAAAGAGAACCACACCAGGTTTCAGGGCATCTGAGTTTGGCATCTGGTTTGAACCATGCATGGTTCAAACAGGTAGAAGATGGATGGGGGTATGGCCCTGTGCAGAACAAAGAAAAATGCTTAAAAATACAGACTGTAATGAGTTCATGTTACACACAAGAGTTTGTCAGAAGAGTTAGTGTTATTAACAGTCCTTCTCTGTGCACAGTAAGCACATTGATTACAGTAAACTTCTCTGGTAGAGGTCAGGCCACAATGACACAACTGCATAGCTTAAGAGATTTGAACACAGAATCAATGACAGAAGCGTACTAATTTCATTTCAAAGTACATACGTTCAAATTAAGGCTACTATTTCCCACCCTCCCCAACTGACCAAGGAATACAAATTATAATGAAAAAAACCAACCATCACTTACTCTGTTTTCCGCCTTTGCTTGTCTTCAAATATATCATTCAGACTTATGGCCACCTGCCCCAAAAACCTGTCCAGCCCCACCAGCGACCTGTGCATGACAATCAGGTACAGGATGTATTTTTCTGGATTCTCTTGCATGAGTAGTCCAGGGAGCTCGAAGGAGGCCTCTTCTTTCCAGATGGGATCCAGCGTCTTCTCAGCCACAGATGTGGAATACTTCTCCTTGCCCAGCTGTATGATGGTGTAGGCATCGTTGCTGCCATTTTTACCTTTTGGCTTCAGACCTTTGGCTTGAAGGACCGTAACTTGCACGTGAGTTGGGAACCACTTCTGGGCTTGCTCTGCCAACATCATCTTTGAAGATCGCAGCAGCAGCAGCAATAACAAACGCAAAGTCTGTCAGTCCTCGAGTGACTGCGTAAGGGCACTTACGGCGGAGACACCTGTCAGGGGCTCGGCTGGTCCTTCCTCTAGCGCTCCTGGCCGCGGGTGGCCCTCACCAACCCGCGGGTTCCCCCCTTCCCCGGCTGCCCCACTTGCGGCTCCATGGCCGGGGGCTGTAGGTCCCGCCGCAGCC
>VWYI01004440.1:314527-340308 GCA_013399455.1 Anthoscopus minutus | reverse complement strand
CGGGCGGCGGCGGGCAGAGGGCAGAGGGCAGGGTTCGCCCCCTCCCTCTCTTCCCTTCGCCGCCGTTCCCCGGTCGCCCGGGCGGGCGCTGCCCAGCGCCCCGAGCACCCCCGCTGCCCGCGGGCAGGGCCGGGCAGGCCGCGGCTCCCCCGGGTGTGATGGAGCGCTGGGCTCCCGGGGCCCCCTCCCGGCTGGGATCCCAGTCCCGTTAATTAATTCATTGCTATTTTTGTTTCTAGAGCGGGCAGAGAGCTCTGCAGGAGTTGTGGAGAGGATAATGTGGGAACCTGGATAAAGTTGTCTATTGTTATTATTATAATTCAATATTAGGGGCTCGGGGGTGGCCATGGAGCCAGCCGGGAGTGGTGCTGCTCTGGAACCCATCCTACTGCCAACAGCTTCGGGAACTTCTTTATTTTTCATCTCCATCCAGCCAACCTGGCAAATCTATTGAATTTAAATGAGAGAGTGAAAATTACAAAATATAAAGATATTAACGAAAACACTATTATACAAGATGTTTTGAGGAAAAGTAATTTTGTTGGTATTGTACATTGGCATGTAAAACTGAGTGTATTTACATGCATGCCTGTAAGTGGAGTCACAGGTATTAACGTAATTTCTAATAAATAAATAAATAGATAAATAAAATTAGGGTTGCAAGGCTCTATATCCCATCCCCACAAACCATAAAAAGCAGGGAAACCAGCAGCCAGGTCAGATAATACTTCACCCACCACCACTCATGAGTCTACGGCTGGTCTACGGCTCACAAGTTAGTGAGCAAAGAAACCTTGGGAGACATTCTCAAACAGTGGAGACCTACAGGAAATTAAAAACTTACGGCTGAAGGCCATTAGGGAGAATGAAGTATGATGCTTCCCACAATACCTAATGCCGAGCAAGTTATCTCACCCAGTGTCTGAAAACGGGAGATCACCAGTCTACACACAGTCATCAGCCTGAGTCCCAGCTCATGTCATCTTTGTACACGATTTCAATAAATACTCCATTGATGCTGAGTTTTTGGCTGGCAATGATAGCTGTCTGCATGCTGTGATACTTAACACAGAGCTGGCACTTCTTTCCTCATCCACATTATATCTGGTTTTTCTTGACAGGAAAATAGATGGTCCAGCTGGAAATGGTAACTTCCATACATGTCCTGGGATCATTTTTAGGCAGAAATGTGTGAATGGAAGGAATCTTCCAGGAAGACAGAAATAGCTACTATCCTATCTAGGACAGTATTACAAATGCTGTGGTTGTCTGCCTTGGTTTGTGATGCTGAGATACTAACTATCAATTAGAGCTGTAGGTCAGTTTTTTGGGATAAATCACCATTGTCCTCATCTGAAAACCGTTCCCCCTACTCTGCAGCTGTCTTTCTTCCACATCCTGAGGTATCTGTCCCAAGTGTTTCACAATGAAGCTCCCAGGAGGAGCTGCTGTGCTTGGGGAAAGAGTTGCAGCATTTTGGGCAGGAAGAGCCAGAAGGGATTATGGTGCCAGTGTTTTGTGGGAGACTTAGGCCATGGGGGATAGCCATGGGGTTCTTCTTGGAAACCAGAGAGACTTCTGCGCATCCGAGTATTTCTGAAATTAATTTTACCACATACAGATTCTGTTTTAGTAGAATAATCTTCATTGCATTAAATAGAAACCAAGCATGATGATCTCATAAAATCAAAACAAGAAATGAATTTTAGGTAGGCAGAATGTATTTATTTAACAGAAGTTTAAGTCAAACATTATGTCTTGCATGCTGCGTCTTAGGAAAACCATTATGAGTTTCTACAACAGGCAGGTTTTGTGCTTTTCCTTGCCTTTTACTGGTATTCTCTAATTTCTTATTATTGTCTCATTCTGAACAGGAGCTGACTGGAATATATGTGCACACAGCTGAACAGGAGAAGGTGGAATAACGTTTGTACTGCTGCAGACCATATATCAATGCAATAGCCATATATCAATGCAAATGCCTTTCCTGCTTTCAAAAATAAACAGATTATTGGTCTTCTACTCCTTATGTGAAATCTGGCATGTGAGGAGTATGGAACCTTTCCCCTTTCTCATGTTTCTCCTCTCTGCTCAGCTGGTGGAGTAGGCACTGGGGAGATGCCCCCTCAACTCCTCCACCCCTGTGCTTGAAGAGAATTCTGCTCAAAGGTGCTCCAGATATATTTTATTCCATCTTACACCCCTCTAGGGTCAAGCTGAAAGCTGGCCTTTTGATTTTGTCCTCTTTGGAATAGGGTAATTGTCATCTTCTGGAATGTAACATGGGATATAAATGACAAATATCTCAGAGAAATAATGATATCTCCAGCAACACAGTGTCCCCTGGCACTGTGTTGGAGCATTAACCCAGAAATGACTCAGATTTTCATTCACTAAGCCACCACGACTGCTCAGTGCCTGTATGCACTGTAGGTTTTGCTCATCACTGTCCATGATTTAGTGAATATTACATTAGAAAATCAATATTATTTCCTGTGCACCATTTTAGTTACAGGACAGTACCATTCCTTCAGTGCACCATAGATATCCACTGTTGTTCTGTAATAATAATATTTTAAACTCACTGTTACTGCTGTATCATGTTTTATGTCCAAGTCCGCTCACTCTTGAGGATGTCTCATCACAAATTTTATAGTCCTTAGTTTCTTTTAGAGGATTTTGAGCTCAAAAATTTTATTTGGAGCTTGCAATCAAATGTAGCTCCTTTGTATGCTACACTGTGGTAAAAAGGATTTCTCCCTGTGGATGGTAGGCAGCTCCTGTAGTGTTCTGTGCCATGTCCCTTTTCACAGTTCTGCCACTGCCTGTGTAGCGTTGGAGAAAGCTGAGAAAAGCAATCCCAGAATTATTGCTGATGAAGGAAAAGCCATCAAAGCTGGAATATGTGGCCTCAGAAAACTGTTTCTGTTTGTATTTTGCAATAGCTGTCCTATGTTCCTGGTGGCTACTCCAACACCCCATCTCCTTGTAGCTAGTGATGAGAGCGAGTTTGAAAAACAACTGTTAATCACAGGACAACAGTGGATATCTATGGGACATTTATTCTGGAGCCCTATAGCACATGTGTGCCATCTACCTCTATTACACATTCTTCCAGTCATTTCTGACCCAGGAGATCAACATTGTTGTTTTTTTTTTAAAGAGGGAATTCCAAGAACTATGATGGATTTTTTTCAGTTTCAGTAATTTTTAATTACCTCTTGTTTCTCCCTCCTGAGTCTACAGTTCATCTGATTAAACATGAGCCTTGATATTCTGGCTGCCCTTTCAAAAGAAAATGCAAGAAAATCTTTTTGCCTGTGTCACTGAGACAGTTCCATGTTCTGATCCTCATTCCCAGTTGTGTACTTGCTAAAGAGGATCAGAGCAGTTGTCTTTACACTGGTAAACTGTAGCAGGTAACTTAGTGATTTAATTTCTCCCTGATTGCTGTTTATGAAGTAGGGAACATTTTGTTATTTTTTTGTGAAAATATTATCTCATCTTTGAAATAATTTGCTGAATAATTCTTAGTTGGCAGATTGCGGGCGATGTGTTTGCTTTGAACGTTACGCTGCTGTGAGGAACAGGCTGGTTTTGTCTCGGCATGTGACAAGCTTCTGCTTTCTGCCTTGCTGAATAATTTTCAGTAGCTATTGCAACTGTCCAGACTGTTTTCTGGAAAGACTGTGCAATTTTTGAGACTGAGCATTGTTGCCTGTTAGCTTTATCTTAGCTGTCCTTATTTTTTTAATTAATGACTTCAGGAATTCACTAGAATTAATTGACTGCAGAAATCAAATACCTGGGCTTATACTACTGTGAATTTGAAGGTTTTTCTCAAGCTACTGGCTCTGCTCTCGTGGTTTGAGAAGAATTCATTACGCTGAAAGTATTTTGATGTAATTAGTAAAAACTAGAAGAATATCAATGAAATTTCTGTTCTGACCCCAAATTTTGCAGCCTAAAATGTTCAAGGTTTGCTGAGTTGGCCCTGCTCTGTATTCTTTTACCTTTCACTTTCACTCTTGTGGAATCTCTGCTCAGAAGGAGAAGACTTTTGGCTTCAACACTAGGGCTGAATTTTCTCTGGTAAGGTTTTGAAAGCCGTACAGACCTCTCAGAGGTCCTGAGCTCTCAGGTACTGCCACTGTCATTTCTTCTGTGCTGCTCTCTCTAGCCAGCTGTGGGTTCATCTGCTTGGGAAGCAGTTTGTGTCAGCCCTGCCTCACTCTTCACCTGTCTTTCTTGCATTACTGCCAAGAAATGGAATCATACATGAAACAGCAAAGGAAATGTGTCTCTGAAAAGGGGGGTGGGGGCTTGAAATCAGGCAAATGCCGTAGAATTGTCCATTGTTCTGGTAGAAATCCAGTACTTTCAACCGGAAACCTGGAGTCACGGATGTGGAAGTCCTGTGTGCAATATCAAACTTCAAATAAATGCCAGGTACCACTAAGAGTGTTGGAAGCATCATCTTTTTTGTTCATTTTTAGCTGAACATGTTTCACAGCCTTTCAACACTCTCATCCATTGTGAAGTTCAAAGAGGCTTAAATGCTGTAAAACAGTCATCAAATACTATAATTAAACTTGCCAGTCACCCAGATTTGACCCAAACTGCCTGTCTCAAGATGTTAGTCAGCTGTCTGGGTTAGATTTCAGTTCAGCCTTTTAAAAACATGAAAACACCTCATTCTCAGCAGCTTCTGCAGAAACCATTGTGCTTTTCTGTCAAAGCCTCCCCATCATGCAAACTCCTTCAGCGCTTCCAACCTGACAAAGCCATGGGGTACACCCTGCCCCATACCTGGTAGGATTCAGGAGGTCTCCAGCAATACCTCCACAGGGGACAGCGCCAGTGACACAAAAGTATTTTAAAACTAACATCTGAGGGCTAAATTCAGATTTGCCCCTGGTTCTCTAACACTTCATGGAAACCTCCAAGCTGGGCATTGGAGAAGTACCTATTCAAAAATCGTAGAAACACAAACTGAGGCTCAAAGTGAAGAGTTAAATGAGGAATGGAAATCGTTTGTACGGCATCTATTTTTAGAGTTATAAACATTTTTTTCTTGTTTTCAGTACATATCCAATGATTTAACATGTTAACTTTTTGCATTGGAAATGGAAATAATAATAATAATATTGGGAGAATCATAGATAATTTTGTCATCTTTGCAGAGAATAATATTTTTTCTGTGCTTGACATAACCTAAGAAACATTAACAGTAGAAAAAACAACTTCAAAATTGTTACCTTTCTGGTTTCTTAATGAACCAGGAGAAGAAAAAAAAAGAAACATTTTTATCATTGTTTGAGTGTGAAGCTTCTTCAGAGGTATTTTTCCTGTGTTTAAATAACTCCTGCATTTATTCTCGAGGTCATTTATTCTTTATGAGTCTCCAAGGATCTCAGAGACCATTACCTCACAAATTCTCCAAAGTTATCAACTCCCATAAGGAGAATCTTGGCAAATACCAGAAAATTATGTTCTAAAAAGAGTTCTTTGTGAGGTAAGCTCTGAACTTTTCTAATTGTTTTCCCTCTCTGGGACCTCAAAGGGCTTTATAGGACCCACACATTCAACATCATTAGGCTCCCATATGAGGACAGACTAAATGGAATTATTTGTATGAAGATTTAATTGTTATATTTACGTCATTTGTTTGTGCAACAAGTTAGCAGTCACACCAAGTGAGTAAAACACCAATCCACCTTCAAGCATGGTGTACTCATTTAAATGAGTCTTCATTGAAGTCTGGTCTTAACTGAAACAACACACCTAAACTTCCTGCTCATTCCCAAGACTTTTTCTCAGGTTTAGCTGCCCCCAAAATCTCTTCCCAGAGATTTGTCCCACCAGAGGATTATCCTGTGTCTCTTCTGTTTTTGAAGAGTCTAATGGAATCCACCTGCAGCACTGAGGCATTCGTGATTAATCTGCATTTAACCACAGGGTCTCAACACTTCCTGCGTGTTCATAACGGGAGAATTCTTCTTCCTTTGTGATACAAAAAACCCACACCCCAACCAACCAACCAGTTAAATACCAGGAAGGAAAGGAAGGAAAGGAAGGAAAGGAAGGAAAGGAAGGAAGGAAAGGAAGGAAAGGAAGGAAGGAAAGGAAGGAAGGAAAGGAAGGAAGGAAGGAAGGAAGGAAGGAAGGAAGGAAGGAAGGAAGGAAGGTTGGTTGATGTGTTTGTTAATGCTTAGACTTAACATGTCTTCTCTGAAGTCCAAGCTACAGCAGGACAAGGATTTTGTAACTCTTCGCACACCACATTGCGGTGCTCATAGAAAGCCCAGAGCAGTACTTGGTGTTTTGGCAGAATTGTTTACTCTTTCTGAGCTGGTGAATAATTCAGATTTTTATACCATCTTTCCCCTTGGCAATATCAATTTCAATTTGGCTTCAATGAGGTCTTGAGATAAATATGTGATTAGAGAAGGAATCTAACTGAAATTGCTAGTTAAGTTTTTATGTGTGTTAAATGTATGTACTCCAAGCACTCTTCTCCAATGTTACTTAAAACCCTCATATCTTTCAAGTGTGGTTTATTCATAGAAAACTCAAGCTGCTCCTAGAATTCTGCTTCCAGTAAGAGACAAATTAGATAAAAACAACTTCTTGAGAGGAGAGAGCCTGCAGAGATCTTGCAAGTAGACATGAAGTGCTGCTTAACAGCCTTCTATGCCCTTTTGGTAAGAATTATCCAATAACTAGTATATAGCATATAGAGTTTCACTTTTCCAAAATATGTGTAGTGCATCTTCTTCCCAACCTCAGAAGTTGGAAGGATTGTGAGGGCTCTGGGAATACTACAGATTTATTTTGGCACTGCCTAGTGCTTTAAGCATCCTGGAAATCAGCACTGGATATGTTCTCATAGTCTGGATGTAAATTAGCCATATGTGCATTAGAGGCATTATTTACAGATTGAATTGTGCGACTAACTATACTTAGGACCTTAGATAAATTATTTCTATATTGGGTCCAATTTTTGCTGTCATTTATAGTAATATAAATCTAGGATCACTAAACTGAAGTCAGTGGGGTAATTACTTTGAATTTTCTCCAGTGTGACGGAGAGCAGAATTTAATCTCTGGTTATTATTTGCAGCTCTGAAGGCCTTTCCCCTACACGCGGAATCTACTGAGGCTCTTCTGTCACTTTGTCCACTCTCACTTTAGAATTATGCTCAGAAATTGTACCTGCATGTGAAAACAAAGTGACACAGGCAGAGTTAGTTGGTTTTGGGAACAGTTGCCTGGTGTTAAAATACCTTGTTGCTTTGCTCTTCATCTTCGTCTTTGCTTCCAAAAGTTTGCAACCAGAGTTCTTTGTGGTTAAACCTCTCTAAAAAAGTCACCTATAACTATTTTAGGATATAGACATCACACTCTGGGCCTCTTCACCACTTTAAAAGGTGTTTCAGCAAAAGTGATTTGTCATTACCTCCGAGTTTTCATTGTATCTTCACGATTTAAACCAATGATGCATCCTCATTTTCTGTTGATGTTTGACAGCATTGCCTGTCTAAATATGAGAAAGCAGTGAGTGACAGTAAAAGTTCTCTACAGCAGCTCTTTTGAAATTCCCATCAGCTGGAAAATTATGAAGTCAAAGATGGAGCATACTAGTCTCAATAGAAAGATAGAAACCATGTTAACACATCAGCAATTGTTCTCTAGAAATGCTCTTGCTGATGCTGGGGTAATGGGATTGTCCATATAAGAGCACAGATGTCTCATCATCCAGCAACACGATATTAAGGCATACCAATGTTGGATGCAACTTCGTAGCTGTGGTTCCAAAGCTCATGTTAGGGGAACACACTGGGATACTGGTTGTATCTTTTTCAACTCAGTGTTTCTAATGAGAAGAAGATGTCTGAATGTATTTTCTGTAAGTCATAATCATTTGAAAAAACGCATTAGCAGGCACAGGTCTCATAAGTGGTTTTAAATCATCTCCATATTTTGTTTTCCTTCAGCTTCTCCTTTGTTTCTTTGCTGCTGCTGCTCAATCTCATTTTTTCTCTCCCCATATTACTGTAACAGCATGTCTGCCTTCATTTCCAGTGACAGAAAAGCCTATGTGATTAAATGCTTCACTTTGGCAATCAAATATTCTTGGTGTTTATTTATTGAAGGGTCTCTTGTGCAATGTCCTGCCACTGCCTGGGTCCTTCCATTGCTAGTGGCAGAGCAAGAGGTCACAGAAGCTGATAATTGCAGCACTGCTGAGTTTGAGCAGCATGGTAGTGGCTGGACAGTGCTGACTAAAGAGGCGCAAGACTAATATTACTGTCCAAATAACCTTTACTCAGCAAAACTCACAGGCAGTTGTAAATACTAACTTAAATATCATCCCAGCCAAGATATGACTTCTCAGGGTCATCCCTGGAATTACTTAAATTGCAAAAACAGAAATTCACTTCAACATTTAAGTATCCAGCATATGTTCCCAAGGAAGACTTTTCTTATCCAGTGGCAAGGCTGAAATTTTAAGTGTGAGAAAAAAAGAGGCAAAGAGATAAAAGAATGATTAGAGCAGTTGGTTTGTGCATGGCACCAGGAGGATTGCACAGAGTAATTACCTGGGTCCACTGTTGTGTTTTCTACAAGAAAGCACAGACAGAGAGGGAATCAGGATGGAAAGAGGGGGCAGTTCACCAAGCCAAGCACAGGTGACATGGCTTCCCAGAGCATCAGCGTTGCCATGAAGAGGAAACTCTTCAGGTGGGTTTTACCTGGGTCCATATACTGATGTTGGCTTTTCCAGTTAGTTCAGCTGAAGAATGCTGAGCTGCCCCAGCACATCCTTGGTCATAGGGACCATCATGGTTAATACATTTTTCCTGGCCAGAATGCATCCCCTGGGAAACCTGCACCCAGCCCACATCCCAGCTGTCCTTAGTCAAAGAGCCATCCAGTCTTGACTGAAAACCTGGGGTGAAGAACCCATATCCCTTTGTAAAAATTTACCTGATAAGTAACTAACCTCACTGTTACTAATCCTATATGTTTTATATAATCAGAATTTGACCATTTCCAGTTTCTAAGTCTTGATTCATTTTTATATTTTAAATGACGGAGCCATTACAAATTTTCTCCACATGTAGGTATTAATATATTGATCAAGTCTTTTAAGCTTTCTTCTGACAAAGTAAACAGATCAGGCTGCAAATATCTATCCGTACAAGGCAGATATTCCAGATCTTGAAATCATTCTTTTCTGATCTATTTTCAATTTTCCATGGCTTCTTTGAAGTGTGAACACCAAGACTAGTCATGATATTCCAGTAGTTTTCCCACCAGCTCAGACACAGCTGTACTTCTTGTGCCAGAATCCCGGGCCCAGTAATTCTGCTGCTAGCTTAGGTTTAAGAAATTCAATCTAGGGTATTAAAACACTTGCTATATATTTTCCCTGCATAATTGGAAAGCAGTGAGAGATCAAGCAATGGATCAAATCTGTGGTGGGAGAAAAAAAAAAAGATTCCAATTCTCAAGTTAATTGTTCTGAAAAGTTTGGAGACATTTACTGCAGAGATACTCTCCCATAGAGCAATCAAGTGCTGACTGTAAGTCTGTTTATGCTTTGGACACATCTGTATGGCAGCAGCATAAAGAGTGTGGCATGCTGTTTAATATCTGTCAGGCTTCTTTTTTAAACCACTTAATAAGCATGTATGTAAATTCTACGCAATAAAAAAGTTCTAACAACTAGAACAAGAATAACCTTTTATGTGGTGGCTCCCACCCTTAATCCCAGCTTCTACATGCCAGTTCCTCCCCCCACTTTCACATCCCCATTTCTTGACAGGTGCCAGAATGTTTCAGAATTTTCCTGCGGCTTCACCATGGGAACTGCCATTTCACCAGGAATGAATTTGACCCACTGAGCAATAAAGCTGAGGCAAAACTCTTACACTCCAGCCAGGATGGGGGAATTGCTTGTTTTTCTGTTGGCATGTTCTCCTCTGGCAATTTTTTTTCACCAAGGAGTGTTCCATGCTCATTCAGCCTTCCTCTAACTTCACCTTGAGAAAGAAACAGGGCTTTGAAAGTGTCGTTTTCCCAGCAACAGCTGCTGCTTTTAGCATCCAACAGTCTTTAAATCCATAGAAAGCTAGTTTATATGGACAGAGAAGCATTAAATGCTAGGAAATGAGGGTCTTTAGGTAACTATTCCAGATCTGCTATATCTGCAGTTACAGCAATTGGTGGTGTAGGTGGTGTTCTTTTACTGGATTTTAATGAGACACATTTATTACTGCCCTGCGATAAACCAAAGTACTGCCATAAAAGTGACTTTCATTGAACATTTGTTTGAGTTCTGCCTGGGCCTTATAAAGCTTCATTTGTTCAAGATTTCAGTTTTAGTTTTACATGCCTGCCACCTTTTTGGTAACAGCTGTTATCTCCTTCCCTAGCTGAATACAATAGGCTTCCCTTGCATGACACAACAGGAACTTGTTTCATGACCTGTGTGAGACAGAGTTGGGATTTGATCCTTCATAATCTGCCAAATCAGCAGAGTATCCCAACCCCTCCATACAACCAGACAGAATGCGAGTTTGAAACTGCTCATGTTTATTTGTTAAAATTTCACAACAGTTTAAAACAGTCACTGTGCAGGTTGGTAACAGAACTGAAATTTTAGAACAGCATCTAATCCAGCAGTCTTTGTTCAGAGGACTGAAGACCCATTGACTTGAGAGATCCTTGATAGACCAAAACTGTCAGCTACAGCATGGTGATAAAAATAAATGTGCTTTTTTTAGGTCCAGAAGTGAATTTAAAGCTTATGCATTTTCTTCATCTGCTGGGCAAGTTCACATTTCACTAAATATAAGTTCCAGTTCTGCAGCTAAACTCTCTGGAAATATCCTGCAAGAAATGTTCTTAACAATTCACCTCCCTAAGTTAATACCTATTAAAACCTAAAAATGAATTAGATTTGGAATTTCCTGGATTCTTGTGTTTGTCATGCAAATTTTCAGTGCTGTTCTTTTTATGATAATATGAAATAAAGTAGTTTCTTATAGTAACATTGTAAATCATTTGCTTTCTATTACATGCAGCTGGTTTTGTTACAGTAATGATTTTGTATGGGTGTACACTGCAGTGCGTATTAAAGGCAATGAAACATTCTTTTTTCAGGGCTCACATGCAATTGATGTTTGTGCAAATGTAACCAGATAATGACAAAACAGTAATTTATTATAATATATTAACGAGGCTGTTTTTTCTCACTTCTCCCAAAATGCACCTTCTTCTAAGCTGTGCTTCCCTCCTGCAGCAAATCCTTTTTTTCCCCCTTGTTTACAAAAATGACTCCCCACCCTTGCAGATGCAGATTAGAGTTTTTCAGCTCACTAGAGATCCAGAATCAAAATCTAAACCAGCTGGTGTTTTTATGCGGGTGTCTTACTTTAGCTTACTCAAAAGAGCACAAGATGAACGGTAAGAATTAAATAAACCACAAATTATTTTGGGGACTGTCTGGTTTATATTAGAAGTCAACTTTTCACTGCTGGCTGTTGTTTCAAAACTATTGACTCTATTTTTGATATTCATCCTTGGGATCTAACACAAACTATGTCTTACTAGTTTAATCCATTGTTAGACCATGTTTAAATATCTTTTATTATAGTCATGTGCTATAAAATAGTTCTCACTGGAGTTTGTTGGCTCAAAGCCAAAGGGTAATACAGCTTCAAGTGGCACAGCGCAGTATTAAAAGAATTTTTTTCCTTTGGTGTTGCTACTTACCAATTTCACACCTTGAAAAGAGCCTAACTACATCAAAATGCGATGTATCTACTTTGAGTGCAGGGACTAGAAAAATATTATAGCACGAAAGGAGAGCAAAGAAAACATTTCAACTGTATCAACAGTATATCCATTTTGGTGCCTGATTAGCAGTTTGTGTAATTTCTGCAGAGCCTAGAAATTATGTACATAGGTTTTTTAAGCTTCTGCTTTTAGAAGTAACTTTGTTTTTACTTCCTGCAGCAGGACCATTTACAGGATTACAATGATCATTATTTAGTTCATAGTTAATATTAAATTAAGCCATTTGTATTTGGAAAGATTTTTTTCCCTCCTCTGAAATGATAATTGAATGAAGGGTGTAACATCTCCAGTTCAGCCCCTGACAGTTTTTCTCATGGAGAGCCACAATCATGCAAACACTACCAATAAAGTCAATAAAAATTATAATTATGGTTAATAATATGGACCTTCAATTCTGCAAGCATTTTGGTAAGAGCAGATTGCTTCCCTGATAAATTTCAAAATACTTCCAGGTATGGACCGGGTTCCACTGGGGTGACCAAGGATTAGAACAAAA
Organism: Anthoscopus minutus; assembly: GCA_013399455.1. Classification (NCBI taxonomy): domain Eukaryota; kingdom Metazoa; phylum Chordata; class Aves; order Passeriformes; family Paridae; genus Anthoscopus; species Anthoscopus minutus. Next base: position 327,944 of record VWYI01004440.1, on the reverse strand, counting down.
AAAATTGCTGCCATTATTACATCACTCTAGTCTGCACCAGTGTCTTCATTCTAGGGAATGATGACATTTAGTTCTGTTGTTTCAAATATTCATGGGGAAAATATTCCCAGAAAGGAAGGAAAGAGACTTTTAGGAGAAGTTAACCTCTGTAGCTTCCAGAGAGAGCACTAACATTCAATATATGCCAAACCCAGCCCATTAGGTTGAATAATGAGTGAGTATATCTGAAACTTTGTACCAGACAAGATGAAAACAGATTGGGCAGGCTATTGTACCACACTTTATTACCTAGTGAAATGTAATTTGATCCATTTGCAGGAGGAAGAACCAGAGATGCTTGTTTCAGCATTCAATTGTTCCAGAAAGATGTGAGTACCCGGTGTTGTTATTTTTATATCGATTTTTATGAAACACGTGTAGTTACATTTTTACAAGGCAGGAGGTTCTCTTAATGATGGCAGCAAGACAAGCAGTGCAAATGTTATGGGGCTGAGTACATTCCTCTGTCAGATGACAGAGGGCAAGAATATATATTTTAACTTCAGTCTTGCAGGAGTAAAACCAGAACCAGACGCTCAATGCCAGACAAGTTGCAGTCAGGTTGGTTCCTGCAGAGGTGACTTCCTGCTAGTGCTTCAATCTCCAGGTGGGGATGTTTGGTAAAAGGAATTTACAGACAAAAGCTTGAGCTAGATTCACCATACAGAACCTTTAGTGGCAGAATTTTAACTTTATATATGTATCAGGCTATTGATTTCAAGGTGCTCTCTGCTGTGATTTAGGGATTTAGGGATTTTTACTTATCGATTTTAGTTTTAAAAGTAAGAATTTTGAACTTTGATCCTGCGTACCTGAATTTGTAGTAAGCATGTTAGCTAAAGTTTGTGCTTGTATCTTTAAAAGGGAAATAGAATTTCATTAACATAACTTCCTTTTTTTCCCCTGAGACCCTTTTGAGTTGAAATTAAAAAGAAGAAAAAGAAGATACTGTCAGAGAAAGGAAAAAGATAAAGGAAGAAATGCTCCTGAACTTGGCTATTACATAAATCACAGTAGAAGTGCTGTTGAGCCAGGCATTGTTATATTTGGGAAAGTAGCCATTAAGCCAATATCAAATGAGACAGCATCTATTTGGATATAAAACTCAGCTTGCTGCATACCTTTGGGAAGAAAAAAACCCAAATGCCACACTCCATTATTATTATGGAAATATTTAATGTGAAATAATAGACTATAAATAAATTAACCCAGGAAATCACACAGGTATCCAGGTGTCTTAGACTATCACTTTATATTGAAGGTGTATGTGCAAATTCTATTTTTTGGATATCCAGTCATAGCTACCGGTGCTTTTCTTTTGTATTTCTCTTTCAACGTCAGAAGACACTCTGCTGTTTTAGGAAGCTCCTACTGAGTGTGTGGAAAGTATCACAACTTCACAGATTGAGGTTGATTCTTTCACATTTCTGTCTTGGTTTCTTTTTCTTTTCTTTAAAAACTATGGCCTTTCTTTTTTTTGTTTAGGTCCATACAGACTCTAAAGCTGCTTCTGAAATGTCTAAACTCCTATTAACCAACACACCTTTTTAAAATTTTGTTTCTTTTTCAACAAAATGGTATTTGTGCCATGTTTTGTGGCAAGTCTTTCAAACACCCATCTCGTATCGTCAACAGCAACCCTGTCCCTCCAGTAGGCTTAATCTCTTCTCAGTATTTCTGATTTTGCATGGGCCTGTCTTATCCCTAGAAGAAAAATCCCCATCTGAATTTCTTCACCTTTGCTTGGACAGTGTTCTGCCTGGTGTTCCTTCCATCACTTTCTCCATTCTTTCTGACAGAAGGCCTCCTGCTTTCATCCAGCTCTTTTTACCTTTGTGTTTACACCACACAGTGCTACCCTTTCCCTCTGGCCCCAGTTGCTGCAGCAACCTGGACACTAAAGCCACACACCTCCTACATTTCGAGTCCAGCTTTTTTTGCTGGGTTTTGGCTCAGTACAGACTTCTCAAGCCAAGAGCAATCCCTTTTTCTGGTACATGACAAGCAGTGCTGCAGTTTCCACTGGGAGTTGCTGGAAATATCATCTGCCCCTGCAGCCCAGTCTCCAAGATCCAGCCTGAAAGGTGCAGCTAAAGGCTGGCACCCCTTCTTCCCCTAGTGCAGCTCTCAGAGGTCACTGTTATAATTTTAGTATTTGAAAAGGTGCCTTAAAAGGGTTACAAGAATATTCAATTCTGGACATAACAGGGAGTGACCTCAGCTGCAAAATTCAGGTGGGGATGCGGAGCCACAGAGTGGCAGAAGAATATCCAGACTGGGGCTTTGGTTCACACCCATTCTCATGCACCCAGACCAATGCACAACATTTGTATGAAGGAAGACTCTTCAAAGCTCTATGAAATGTGTCTGAATGCATGAAGAGGTTTCAAAGGTTTAAATATGTTTGAAAATCGCAGATGCAGAGCAATTGCAGTGCATTACACCTATCACTTCCCCACTTCCTTGTTTTTTCAATCTGCTTTAAAAGAAGAAGCATCTGAAATCCATAAATTTTATTTCTTTATCCTCATTTGAGCACTACTGTAGATGCCATTAAAATACCCATACATTGGAAACCTCAAGAAACATATCTGTATAATACATTTAAAGATTTGTCATGATGCAGTAGTGGATAGAGGCAGAAAAACCTGAAAATCATTATTTAGAAGCATGTAGTTATAATGAAGAACCTTATCTGGTAGGATAGTAGTGGTAATAGTGCAGTTTTTCCTCTCATTTGTACAAATATGCCAGCTAAAAATGTAAATTAAATAAATACTGTTTTGAAACAGAAATCTGTCCTATTTTTTGTTACTTTCATATTTAGCAGTTATCAACTGTCTTTGCACAAAAGTTGTCCTATCCCCAGAAGTTGAGTGTTCTTGTGAACTGATCTTTCCAGAATATTTTGGTATGTGGGCTCATCACAGCTGCTGAAATCAGGCATAAAAATCACTGTTAAGGAATGGAAAGATCTAAGTCTGCTAACTTCTGCTGCCCAGGGAGAAAAAAAAAAGGTATCAGAGGATACATTCCCTTCTCCCATATTTCCTAAGCAGAGATGGATACAGAGACAATAGAGAGGTGATATTACACCCTAGAGCCAGATCTGGGGACACTTATCAATCTAATTAATCCTTTGCTCACAAAATCATCTCACTTTGTTCTGTCCTGAGGAGACGGGATTAAAAAAAAAAAAATCATGGGATCTTTATTCAATAATCTGCCTTTTACAGTGATACTGAGTTTTTGGGACAAGTGATGAATAGCAAAAAAAAGCACAAGGAAACAGCAACAATTGAGAGTTTACATAATATTGGACTGCAGATGCTTCACCCTGGGGATGAAGGAGCCTTCTCTGGGAAGCAAAAACTGTTTGCCCTCTGGACAGGACACAGCAGAAGGTTCCTAGAAACAGAGGCCATACCTGTAGATAATATCTGAGTTTTATCTGAGCAGCAGATAGCTTTACAGCTCACCTGCAGCAGTCATTGTTAAGGGTCAGATAAACTCGTAGTTCATAGTGGAAAAAAAAGCCCCAATCACCCTGCCCAGCCCAAGACAAGCACATCTGATAGACATATGGACGGGAGGGTGATCTGGAAGTTAGCTCTTCACAGCATGGGGATAAAAACAACTTCCAGATGAAATCACATGTGTTCATCAAATTCTTTTTTAAAATACCCCAAAATCTAAATAAACTCCCAAAGCGAGGTTCTTAGCCCTGTCAAAATAAGGAAAAACATCTCGTGGTGTCACGACAGCAGAGCACGGAAGGGAAAGGAGCTGTGAAGTGAGCAGGACTAATGGGTTAATTAACGATTATCCCTATCTGCAACAGAAAGCTTCTCTCTTTACTGAGCCACGCTGGAGATTATTTGAATGACAACGGAGTTTATTCTGGCAGATCCTCCAGGGCAGTGTCAGGCTGGCCAAAGCGCTGCCCTCCCGGCTCTGCCGTGGAACAGTTCCTTGGTGCCTCTTCTGGCCATGGCCTGATTTCCCCCTGACCACAAACTCTGCCTGGTTATACTGGCAGTAGCCACTCTGGGGATTAATTTTACTGGTACAGGACATCAAGGTGCTTTAGGCTTCTTTAGAGCCGCAGGTTTCCCAGCTGGAGCAAATGAGACAGCTGGAAACATTTGGTGGGGCAGAGCAGTGTTAATGCTGAGGATAGAGCGCAGCTTTGGGCTCGCTGCTTTAACTGTTACGGCTCAGTCAGCGTGGCATCACTTCAGTCTTAGACATTTTACAGTAGGTTTGGCTCTGCCAGCTTAAGGGGCAGATCAAGGCATCCTGAGAGCAATGAACCCTCTCCCTGCTTTACATTCAATTTAAATAGTTTCCTTGTGCAGTTGCCTCACTTGTATTCTATTTCCGAGGAGCTGCCGGTAGATTTCAAGGTGATTTACCAATGGCCCAGTGATATGAGAGCAGATGGGGATGTGACCAGGTCATGGTCACCCTCTGGTCCCTTTGGGAACCACAGTTAACCGAGAGCTGGGTGTAATGGCTTTATCTGCTCTGCAGTTCACTGTCCCATCAGGGAGCTCGTCCCCCTACAAATGGCAGAGCTCCTGCACGCTGACCTTTGCTGCAGATCTTTGCAGTACATCAAAAAGATTAATGGTGCGAGTTGGTAGTTTCAAGACCCAGCTCTCCAAATAAAAGATATTTTTTAATTACTGTCCAACCCTATTAGGGAGAGGATTGTATAACATGTGTTTCCTTTTAGGGATGAACTGCCCCAATGGCAGTCGCAAAGCACTTTTGCATAACTCTTTCCCCCTCCCCCTGGCCCTGTCCTTGTGCTGATGTGTTAACGTGCAGACATCCTGCAAATGGCTTGGATATGCTTAATCTTAAAAAGCAATTTTGAGGACGGGGTTGCTTCTCTGCTACATCCCTTAGGGGGGCTGTTTCCCGAGAGCCAAGTCGTTTTGGGATCTTAACTCACTGCCAGGTGTGATTTCCCTTCAAAGATAAATCTCTCTCCCTTTACCTGGCCAAGTACCATCCTTGTTTTGACTCAAAGGTTTGGTTTATTTGGTTGGGCTCTCATTAGTTTTATCCATATTTTTATCCTTTAATGGGGGTCTAATCACTTAAGAGAAGTTCACAGGCAACTGCAGCAACAAATTTGCGTTTGTATTTTAGGGCAGTTTCCAGTGTTACCTGAGGTCACAGTGTTAGGACAGAGAAATCCATTTATTTTCCACAGTGTATTACTTCTTGAATTCAAGCAATGCTTTTCATGTGGACAGAAACGTTTGAAAAACATCTCTGCCAAGCAAAGCTTCACTCACTGGCTTTTAGCCTTCCATTGAACTGGGATGAATCCTTCAGTCTTTGCCTGTTTGAGTGATTTGGAGCCCTTCAAGCAGACTTAGATTACCTGGATAATTACAGGTTTTTCAAATATGAGATGGTTTAGGATCAGACCCATCATTTCCAGTGAGCAGGGTTTGCAGGATGAAATGTTCAGCTGTACTTCAGAAATTATCTGATCTTCTCCTGATTTCTTTGCTATCCACCCCTGCTGCTGGTCAAGCAGAAACGTTCCACTGTTCAAATACCTGGCAACAACTATTTAATTTGACAATTTGTAGATGGTATTCCTGTATTACCCTTTAGGACCTTAATAATAGGTTTTTCTTTAGTGAAGCATTAAAACATTAAAGGCCATAAATTCCACAGTCACCTGTATCCATTTATTGCTAATTTATTATGGAACATATAATAAAACTTTGCTTGACATATAGGCCTCTTCATAACTATAAATCTTTTTTCAACTGTTTAGATAACTTATGCTTAAGTTCAAGGAAAGACCTCTATGAACAAATATTTTAAACATCTATTTATTATGCAACACTAATTCGTACAAACTATGTGGCAAATACTGAGAAATATTATTCTATAGTCAGATTTATTACTTCAAGCTTTTGAGGGATATATCTATTATAAAAATAAAATAAAAACTTTTTGTCAAGTATCTGCTTTATTTAAAGGTTTATGAGCTCTATCTGAATGAAGGTGTTATTGCAGTTAACATCAAATATATAAACGTTTCTCTTCAGATTAAGTTTGCCATTTGTAACCTGGAATTGCAGAAAGGATTGTGTTTCAGAGAGGAGAGCAAAACCAAAAGTTATCTGACTTGATAATTCTGTATCTAAATAATGTCTATATTATCATTGTGGGTACAGAGCTTGACCTTGCTCTGATGAAGCCATTTTTAAAATCCCAATGATGCTGGATCATATTTATCATATCTATATATATGTATATAGAAATAATTTGTGCATTTAATTTATTCTTATCTCAAATGGGATTGGTACTTTATATTTGTTTCTTTTAAATTACCTGCTGTTGTTTCATATGCGAAAAAGAAAACATTTTCTTCCTTGTGGCATATAAATTCAAGTTGTTTGGAAAACCAAACCAGCATTCTACAAAATAGTACTCTTTTTTTTTTTAATCTTTAACATTTTTACTCTGGCTGAATTATTAGCATATGTATTTGCTAATCATACATATGTATTATTAGCATATGTAGTAAAGTAATTGGTTTTAGCAGCAATGCACATGCATACGCACAGACAGCTTCTTTAGCAGGAAGTTGGTTTGTAAAAATCATTAAAAGGCTCTGTGTTATTGGTCTTTTTCCTCCAAATGAGTTTGTTTGCACATGGAAGGTCATTTTTATTTTTGAAACAAATTCCCCTCTTAGTGCTCTCCCCATCAGTTCAGCTTGGTGTGTGTTTGCAAATGCTCTGTGGCCTCAGGATTTTCTTATAAATTGTTAAACTATATGACCAAAATCACAGTGTAAGGCCAAAACAGCACAGCAAGCACAACTCCTAATTGCTATATTAAAGTCAGAAAAAAGACATGGAAATCTTCTGCAATCTACTAAAAGCTGCTCTTTAAAGTGAGCTTGTTCGTAGCAAACTAATTAAAACTGTGCAGATTTTTTGTGTACTTGAGAAAACCCAAACCCAGCTTACTCTAACGCAACCACAACATCATTAAAATCCAAATGAAAGCAAAGCAACTGATTCATCCAAAATGTACACTAATTGTTCACCACTTTTCTGCTGGCTTCATCAGTGGGTCTTTTAAGGGCTGTTTCTTGGGACAGGACAGGGAGGATTAATGCTACCTGGCCATTATATCCAGTCACCAGCCAAGGAGGGAAGAGCATCAATTGTCTGTTGCTCTTTTGGCCCTGTCTCAGCCTCCCAATCACACTTGCTGATTTCTGCTTTCAGAATACTTCTGTATTTCCCCCTCCCAAATTTTCTCCCTGCTCTTTCCTTAGTATCTTTATCCTTTTTGCCAATCCTTTTCCATCAGTGTCCTTCCACTCTCCCCCATGCTCCTGCTGCAGACACAGCATATGGAGAGAGCTCTTAGGCTGATTCCTTCTCTATCCTTAGTGCAAGAAAAGCAGCAGCTACTGTTTTTGATAGGCTTTTTGTGCCTCAGATTCTTTTTCTGGGGTTTATGCATTCATAAAATTATTCATTTTTCAAGACTTGCTGAGAAAAATAACAAATTTGTGTAAAAATCCCATATCAGTATAAAAACATGGTCAAGAGAAGAATGCTAGCAATTTGTAGGCTTAAAAAAAAATCAGAGTTTGATTATATAGCAGAAATAATTTTAATTCTACTTATGGACTCTGTGAGTCCCTGCAACAGGCTCCAAGCACATCTCTAAATTCTGCACTTCTGCAGTAAACAACTTTTTATATTACTTCCTGAAAGTTGACCCTGATGAATTGTAATTAATTATATTGCTGATATCTGACAAAATAAGCAACCTTCCCAGTTATTTATGGTCTTAGATTTCACTCAACTGCATAAGGCAATGTCTCTTTAAACGTTGTCAGGTGCTGTGAAAATTATCAGCCTCAAGCAGCGAGGCCTAGGGAACAAGACAAGGTTTAAAATGAATACCTTGGGTTTCAGTTACTGATACAATCTTACCACAATAAAAGAATTACCTTTAATAAATATATTCCAGGACAGCCTGTGATGGGACTCAAGGAGCCAATTAAGTGTTGTATTCAAATGCTTTGTTTTTCTCTGCAGAGAAACTCTTGGGCCAGGCTCCCTTCTGGCACAAGTCTGCTTAAGTCAACAAATGGAGTTACACCCGAGATGAATTTGCCATGCTATGTTTTTCTAAATAGATTAGGGGTCATTTGAAAAGCTGTAAATAAACCTTTCAAATTCTTTAAGGCAAAAAGAAACAAATCTCCAAGAGGAAGAGAAAGGAAAAAAAAAAGAGAAAAAAAGAGGGAAAGAAAAAAAGATTTATTCTGCTTTCCCAGAACTGCAAGTTTCCAGGTGTTCACCTTTTGATCTGGCTACAGGCAATGATTTTCTGAAGTGGTTTCTGATGGTGCCTGACATCATTTATGGCACTCCTGAACAATCTTGTAATGTGCTAAACTACACAAAATTAAGTGAGTTAGTGGCTAGCTAAGAGCAGCAAAAGGGCCATGGGTATCACATGCACTTTGCTACTTGCAACATGTGTAGCTTTGAAGCAGTGCTTTTTCTTTGATTCAATAATGAGAATAAAATAATTCCTGGTCTTAGTTATTAATAGTACAGTGGGGTAATAGGCCCTTGGGTTCTCAGTGTTCAATGCTTCACAAACACAGGGGCAAAAAACAAACATGTTTTTCCTAATAATTTACAGCCCAGCTTAAGGCAAAACATTGCAATGGAGGCAGCAAACCACAGGGAGGAAAAAGATGAGTGTTGTGAACCTACATGAAACCAGCACAGTGTTGGGTATGGTTGGACAGCTCATGTTGCTCGTGTTTGATTTAGTTTTATACATATCTTATTTATAGTCTTATATATACCTTATTACAGTCAATTAAAAGAAGAATCCTTGCCATCAGCAGAACTGGACTCAGCTGGCAGATGCTGCACCACTGAGCCAGTGGGAATTTTGCCTTTTATTTTCATGGGTGGTAACACCAATGATGCTGTTGAGTTTCGGGCAAGCAGGACAGCAGTTACCCCTGCAGGACTTAGGTAGGAAATCAAACTCAAAATGGGTCAAGAGTCAAAACTGGCACTGCTGGTCACCTCTGGCAAGTCAAAGCCTTTCACTCAGCTTCACTTTTTAATGTAAGAGCTGCAGTTTATTCCTTTTTCTCCAACAAAATGCTGTCAGAGAAGAAATTTTCTGTTGTGCCCAAGGAGAGAAACTGTTGGCAGTGGGTTTAACCTCTGCATCTCTAGGTTTTGTTGTTTTAGCTCTGATAGGCTCAACTTAGTGAGCTCTGCAGAGAACGGAACTAAACAGCTGAGTGGTGGAGTGTGGTGGGAGCAGAGGGTGGATCAGATCTGGAAAATCTGAGGACATGACCTATAACTTCTTTTTGCTGGCATTCACTCAGAGCTAAAGGCCTCTCGTGCAGATTTTTTGTTGTCCAGGCAAAGGGTGATAAAGAAATGTGAGTATCTTGTCTCCCAGAGTGGTTGTCAACACGTGGGATGCATTTCCTTCTGTGAGATACAGAAATCTGTGCAATACTTCAGTACCCAGCTCAGAAATAAGAGTCAAATGCTGCAGTTTTGTCTTTTAGAAGTATTTAATCTGTAAAGAACTAATTAGCAGTCTTGCAGAATTTGTCATTTCCAATGTTGATTCTAAGGGTTGAATTTGTTAATGACATTTTAAATTCTTATTTTATGCCAACAATGACTGTGAATGCTTAGCCAAATTAATAGAATTTGCATTGACAATGAAATCTCTTCCACCACTGAAGAAAATCTAAGAAGAGAAATGTATCTTTGAGATCCTACTGTGATTTTGGTAAGTCTTTTCCAAGTGCTTATTCTGCAAATCACTAGATTAATACCATTTAGAAAGATCAGGCAAATGAAGCTGCAATTAAGAGAATTAGTTAAATCCATTATAGGCTGCTGGCCTTGCTCTCCAACTCAGGAAGGATTAAGCACCACACCCAAAGTCTGTTGATCCTATCTTCAGGGCACTATTTATTAATTACATTTAATTATTCATGGCAAACCCCAAAATGAAGCAGTTGAGCATTATTCCAGATGTTACCTCTCCCTCAATTCATGGGCTCCTTTGGGATGCTTTTCTCATCTTCCTGACTTTTCCACCCTTAACTTTACAGAGTGTTTCTCCAAGAGCCCCTTGCTACAGGAGCAATCTCATTTCTGTATAACATGTCACATCAGTCCTGGTCACTTCTCAGTGCTAAATCCAAAAGCATGTGGCCACGAATTATAGAAACAGAATATTTGTGCTGACTGGTGGGTTTTGTGACCTGTGCTACTCCAGTTATTTGTGGAGACGTGGCATCCTAGTGAGAGGAGTCCCAGCAGCCAAGCTCACTAAAGCAGCCCTTCGGAAACACAGCTCAAAGGAACATCAGCTCTCCAGGATTCATTTCCAGCCAAAGTTTCTGTTTCAGACAGCAACTCTTCCCCAGTCCAGTGACTAGCAAATGTAACCAGCTCACTGTTGAAATTCTGTATTTTATTTGGAGAAGGGCTGTGAAATCACTGACACTTCCAAGAAGTAAAGCTGGAGTGCCCCAAAGGTGATTTCTCCTCTCCTTTTTCTCCACAAGGATTTTGTTACTCAGGGGCAAAGCAAAGCACAGGCAGCCTGGCCCTTCAGGGGACAGAATATCCCGGTGCATCCCTTCATTAATTGCCAATATTATATTTACTTGTTACAGAATAACAAGTGGGAGACTATAACTGGAAGTGTATTATGTAGATGATGTGTTATTACTGAGTTATGGCTTAGGTGCTATTCAGTGCTTTAAGGCTAGGGAGGTCATTTGATAGCTTTAATCACACAGGTATTTTAGCTTGTCAAAAACAAGGGCAGCTTTGTAGTTGCTATTTTGCAGTGAGAGTTCTGTATGACAAAGTGAGCTGAGCTGATCAAAACATTATNGGGTGGGGGGTAAGGGTGGTCAAACTTGGCTGCTGTGCTGGAGGAAGAGTTGCAGCAACAGCTCTGTCTGCTTGTGCTGTGTGGGTGTTCACACAAAGGAGTTCAGTCATCAGATCCCATCTACACACCTACACCAAGGGCTGTGTGATAGAACAGATTATGTGAGGGTGGATTAGAGGATTGAATATATAAAGAATCCAGAGCCATTTTTTCNTTCAGTGCTTTAAGGCTAGGGAGGTCATTTGATAGCTTTAATCACACAGGTATTTTAGCTTGTCAAAAACAAGGGCAGCTTTGTAGTTGCTATTTTGCAGTGAGAGTTCTGTATGACAAAGTGAGCTGAGCTGATCAAAACATTATACACAGAAAGTGTAAACAAACAAAAAAAAATAGGCAAACAATGACTTTAAATATCAAATGTCGTGGTCTAAGGGCAAAAACAATGAAGGAAAACACAACACACTTATCTGCTTCCTGTTTCCACTCCATGATCAAAGCTTTTAACTTCAGTTTGTTCAATTCTTAGGCACTTTTTCTACCCCAGGGTACCAACAAACAAGGCATAGAAAGCAAAATACAGGCCCTTCCCATGTACTTGCACACCAAAGCTCTTTTTTGAAATCCAGCTCTTCTGCAATCAGATTTAAAGCTGATTTAAAAACAAGAATTTTAATGTACCCTCACTTAAAACCATAATAATCTCTACTCCTGCCTCTGGATTTGCTGATGTACCAGGGCTTTTAAGTATTTACCTTCTAGATATGAAGCTCCTTAAGGCTGTGTAATGTCTTATTATTATTGCCAGTCTCTCAAGTCATAATGAACTCGGGATTACAGCATATTCTATATTTAAGTTTCCCGGACCAATAATTATTATATGTTCTTTGTTCTAAAATTAAAAAAAAAAGAAGTCATATTATTAGTTCTTTTCTGCTGCTTACTACACTACAAGAATTGATTGGCAAGATCATCACTGCAAATACTTATGAAAACCCTAAAACTGGGTTTTTTTCTTTTCTTGATGGTAGGAAGATATTTCACAATTTCATTATTTTGATTTACTAATCCGGAGAGCAGGCACAAGCTGCAACCATTAAATGATGCGACTGAATTTTAGAATGAGGGTGTGTTATTAGTTTTTGTTAAAATCCAAGGACAAAAAGGACTAATACCCACCTAGGTTTCCTACAGCTTTTTTTTTTTCCTGCTTGGAAAATTTGTCTAAGCAGGAAGACTTTGGCCTTATATCTCATATAGGTATATATACCTATCTTACATACCTAAATTGGCATTACTTGACTAGGCCAGAGATGCTGAAATTACCTTTTACACAGAGTTCTGATTCATTCTTGATAGGAATTTGCTCACAGCCATTTTCTTTATGGTCTCACAGAGCCCATGTGCTAAGCCTGGTCAGCTCCCAAACCTTTAACGATGTGAATGGCTTATGCTGGTTTTGCCATTATGGGCACCTAGAAAAATATGCCTGATAATGGATAAACCAGGGTATTTTCTACTTATGAGCTGTTTTATAAGAAACAAATTCAAATTATACCTTTGTAGGCACCTGTGCAGTCCCAATGACATGAAAAAGGTTTGAGCTGTTGAAACAGGTTTTGGAATTGGCTAATGGGATATTTGGCAACAGTTTTTAGTTAGATTTCCAATTAGGTTTCCTCTAGACATATGTAAGGGATATATTGCCATTGACCTGTGCCTCATTGCTTTTTTTTTTTCTTTGCTACCTCTCCATTTCTTAAGCTGCATCCTGCTAGGGACTGAATCTTCCTTTCTACTTCTTTTCTTGAGGACAGAGTAGATTTCTGTAAGGATATGAAGCTTTTGGGCAAATTATTCAGTTAGTATTTGGGTGGGTGGAAATTGTTTTGTTGTTTTCTCCTCATTCAACATGCAGCCTGTTAAGTTTCTGTAGCACAATTAATTTTATTAGCAGGCAGTAGCCCTTAATCACCAGTCCTCTGTTTTTCAGAGATTCTGCACTTGGCACGTATTGTGAAAGCTGAGAAATATAAAATGAGTATAGGAGGGTATTTGATTGCAAAGTTGCAGCACTGATAGAAATAATATATATTCCAGTAGGGTTTCAATATGAGCATGAGTTGAACTAAATGAAACCCTTGTATGTCAAATGCAGTTGAATATTTGGGAAACATCCAGTTAAAATCTTTGTCCCCACCCTCTTCTTTTGCTCAGCTTCAGAAGAACTGTCAGCTCATGGGTTTGTGCAATATGAAGCACATCACATCACATTTTCCACTCTCACCTGCAGAGCTGGGATCCTGCTGCTCTGGTAACATCAGGGACTGGTGAGAACCTTTTCCCATCTCTGAAGCAGGTTCAGAACAGGGAGTGAAGCTCAGACTCTGGTGTGGCCTGCAGAAAGCATCTC
>VWYI01004440.1:283191-305633 GCA_013399455.1 Anthoscopus minutus | reverse complement strand
TCGGTGCCCCTGGGGCTCTGGGTTCCTCTGGGTACCTCTGGGCACCCCTGGGTCTCTGGGTACCCCTGGGGCTCTGGGCACCCCTGGGGCTCTGGGCACCCCTGGGCTCTGGGTACCTCTGGGTACCCCTGGGGCTCTTGGTACCCCTGTGCTCTGGGCACCCCTGGAGCTGGCACCACGGTGCTGCTGCCAAGCTCCAGCCTTGGATCTCAGCCTGCTGAATTCCCGGGCACTTCACAGGGGTGGGGGAATCTCACCCTTCTGCCAGTTCCCACACAGGCGGGGAGAGGCTCGAGGAGCCCTCTGGAAGTGCTGACTCTGAGTTTCCATGGGGGAAGTGACTGAGGCTCCTTCGGATGCCGCTGCTGCCGCTGCACTAGAAAGAGCAGATCAAAACTTGGCGATTATTCTACTAACCATCTCTAATTAAAACCAATAATGGGGTTAATTAAAGCACATGAAAAGCAGGATGTTCAGCACCAAGCCAGCATTTCTTTCTCAGCCTGTGCTTGGTATGTGCAGTTGAGTCCCTTCATTAGAACCTTGGCCAAGGACTTCCAGACCACATGTGCTTTGCCAGGTGTATTGGTCTGTGCTCATAGCAACAAAATTAGCATCGGAGCTATTCATTTTCGTGATATTGGGCAGCTTTTTTTAAGCCAATGGAAGGTATTTTCAATCTTCTTTTATTTTTATGCATAGAAGGGGAAAGTTGTGAATATTATCTGCACAAAAGAACAGAAAACAACTCCCCTATACTCATCAAAATTTTATTTCTATTTTAATTTACACATTTAGGGAGCTTATCTCTGAATACCAAATGAACCCACCTACTTTAGTTTGCTCATTAAGCATAATTTTATATGCATGAAATGGTATTTTTGAGGCAATATTAGTATTGGCAGTTGGGTTCTGGATCCATATCTTTGCCTACGGATGTCAATGGGAAAATGTTCATTTATTTCAGCCACAGTGAGGTTGGACCTTAGTGAATAGTTATCTACATGTGCATGAAAACACAGCAATGCCTGGAAGGAGATGCACAGATACTGGTGTGCTCACACTTTAGGCAATCTGAAGAAGTAGTTTCATTCTAACTAAATTACAGGAGCACCTTACACTATACCAAATAACTTTCCAGAAGAACTACAATAAAAATACTAAGGCATGACTGTATCTACTTATTAAGAAGAGTAGTGCTGCATGAACACAACAATTGCATTTTGGGAGATGAATTTTGTTGCACAGATCAGTTTTAGACTCTAGGGTTTAAGAATTAAGGTCTTGTGCTGTGTTTTGTGCCATTGGGGCTAGAGAAGGGAAGGATCCTTATTTCAGCTTGGCTGACAGAACTGATGCAAGTTTAGTGGTCAGGCTGTGCTTTTATCAGCATACCTTTTATTCCACTTGGTGGTGGTTTTACTCTGCTGGTCAAAAGTACACTGCTGCCTCTGTGTATATTAGCAGGCCTAATTATCTGAAGGCTGAAGGAAGTACCAGAAAGTTAATATGAAAATACAGAAGGGATTATTTATTTCTTGTACAGATTCCAAGGCAGCACTTCAGCCTGCAGCAGCAGAAGCTGGGAGCTGCACACAGACTCCCAGTACGCTGAGCATTGGCTTCCAGTTCAGATTCAGCCACAGCTTGGTTTGCAGCACTTGTGCTCCTAATAAGCTCGTGAATTGGAGACAAATGCAAATTCCTCAGTTATTATGAATTATCTTCACTTATTAGCTGTTTACATGTGCCATGGTAGTAACTGGATGTGAAAAGAGCTGAGCCTGTGCTTGTGAAGACAACTGTATGGTAGCTATTTAAATGTCAGTTCCCTTCCATTGACAGGGTAGTGTTTTTCATAAACAGTTTGAAAGTTTCTTTTTTTCTTTTTCTTTCTTTATTTTTTTTTAAAATGGCTCAATGTTGATTGTATCAGCAAAGCTATTATGCTGAGCCCCTGCAGCAATTTGTCAAATAATCATCTCCTGGTACTTTTTATTTTTCCTACAAAGGCGCTAATGATTACAAGCATGATTAATAACTAAACTAAATTGTTATTGCCGGGAAGTTTTAGTGCATTCAGGAAATCTTGACCTGTATTAAAAAAAAACCTTGGGGACAGCAGAGGTTGGTCATACTTCACAGAAAGAATGTATGACCTGTACATGTTTCCTTTTACCCTGCCATGCTTTTTTATTGGATCTTGGGATAGCAACCTCACGTGGGTCATTCCTCGGTCAACTGCTCATCTCCGCTGTTGTTCCAAGCAGGCTTCCCCAGCCACTAGAGGAAGGACCAGATGATTTCTTTAAGGAATAGCACTATTTATAAAATAAATATAAAATCAGGTCTCCATTTTGCGCAAGCAACAAATTATGAGAACTCCAGCAGCTGTATATTTGTTGAACACCCGCCTCCTGTGAATATAAATTGCACCTCACTGAGTAGAAATAAAATACAGTCCACCAGAGACTTTGCTGCAAGGTGTAGCTGCTTGTGTATGGGCAAGTAATGACTTGCATTTTCAGCTGCTCCTTAGTAAGAGCCTTAGTAATTGGAATCAGTTATTCAAAACATCTCTAAATGTGATTTAAATGGCAAGGATTTAATAACATAGAAAGAAGTCATTACAGAGGTTCAAGCAGGGGAGAAGGGAATTCCGTTTTTCAGAGCAGAGGGAGAAAAATAAAGCAATTACTTGATGTAAAGGCCAGAAACAGGACTCCTGCTGTCACAGAGAAATCAAATCTGTCAGCAATTAGTGGGATCTTAGGAGGCAAAGAACCCTTCAGTGTTGAACAGTGAATAAGGGGTTAGCAATTATATGAACTGATAAAAGTGTTCTGGTTTTCAAACAGCAGGTTAACAAGGCTTACTTTTTTCATAACTTCATGCAGATGTGATGAGTCACATTTTGTGACATTTTTCAGGAGGACTGTATGAAAAGGTAAGAAAATAATAAAGCACATTGCATTGCTTTTGCTGTTAAGATGCTGCTGATTTACTTATTGCAGAATGACCCAGGGCACTCTGATGGGACCAGCCTCAGTGTCTGTCACTTCTCACCAGGGCCAGGCAGTCACTTACTGAACTCTGCCTTTAAAAGCACTGTTTGTCTTCCATATGTGAGCACTTGTGCGAGCTATAAAAAGCCCAAACCCCCACATAAACATAATCAGGCCTCGTTCTATTTGACATCAGAAATACTCAGAAATTCCCAGCAGAAGGTATTTGTGCCCTGCAAGGTTGATTCTTGAGCAGGAGAGTTCATCAAGGGAAACAGAAGCAGACGTGATCATGCCTTTTTAGCCTTGACTCCATCTAATGCTCTGAACGCTGTATAGACATTACATGATGAGCTGGCACAAGAAAAAGAATATTTGTAGGAAACCAAAAGTTGAGGAGACTTTCTCCATATGTAAGAGAGGTTGAGGCAGAACTAGAACTCTGATTCCATGTTTTTTTTTACTTAAATGGGGAACTTTAAGAAACAAGAAGCAGAAAGGGACTAGAAACTCTAGATATACAGCCTGTACCTTGAATAGCATCTAGGGAAACAGTGAGCTTTGAAGACTTCATCTTCATCCTAGGCTATCCTATTTTGTTCAAAGGCACCAAAGCCCTTCAGAGCAGGAAAACAAAGGAGCTCTGGCAGTTTCAAAAGGCTTTCTCTCTCAAAACAGAGGGATGAAGTGTGTCTAGACTGAGACACAAAATCCTTCTGGAATGTCTAAAGAAATTAGGGCTATTGAGATTAGCAGGGAAAGCCTTTCAGTGGGATCAACATTCACAGAGAGCATTGCTTTACAATCATCTCTAAGTGCCCAGTTCATCCACTGAAGCAAAAGCCTCACTGGCTTTATGTTGGCTGCTTGGTCTGTGGTGTGTCAGACTCCTAGAGGCAAGGACAGGGGGCTTCTGAGCTCCTCCAGACTGCAGAGGAAACAGGAGCAATTTGTGCCTGGTCAGTGATTTTTTACTGGGGCTTTTTCCCAGTCCAATCCCAAAAGCAACCCCAGTACTGGCTGCATGTGGTGGTCTGAAGTTCCAAGGTGGAAAGATGCAGCTGGAGCTGCTACTGTGCTGCCACCACATTCCCTACATGGCCCAGGAAGGCGTCATGCCCAGTTTGCCAGGATTTTCAAAAATCTGATGTAATGCAGAGCTATTGCATCTGGCTTTGTATTGTGTATTAGCATATTGTTGGGCGTTGTCCCAAAGGTAAATCAGGAGTTAAAGCAAAGCAATAAAACCAAAACCTTGGTCCAGATCAAGATTTCTCTCACCTAAAAATCTCACAAAGGCATTCTTTGCAGACTGGGGTATAGGGGCAATGATAGAAATGGCAACATTTCTGTTGAGAAGTTGGTATTAGCTTCCAAAAGACATGCAAATCTTGTGTCAAATCAACATGAGAGGAATGTCTCAGGGAAGCATTAGATCACCCCTGTATCCTGTCACCTTGGGAAAGGAACATTTCAAAGCAAATTCAGATATATACCCTAGAAATGATTAAAAATCTCTTGAACTTCATTCATTTCCCAAATGATTTAAATTTTTTGTTAATATATGTTTTAGGTCCTAGGAAGGTTTGGAAACTACTTCATACTAAAAAAGATTGAAAGAAAACCAAAAAAATGTGAGTACTAGAGGATGGACCTGCATCATTAAGTGATTATATATTCCTTTTTTTTTTAATAATTCAACTTCTTTGAAAGACAATACAAATTTCAGAAGTTTTTGTCCTGTGACATGTACTAAAACCCCTCTATTTTCCAAATTTCATTGCAGGTGAATTTCTATGAGCACCCTTTCTTGTGTCTGGAAAGATGGTGGACGTCCATGGGAGAGAAAAACATTTCTTAACCCTTGGCCCAGCACCATCTTTTTCCCTCCTGTGCACTTCCAGGATTGTCTGAGCTGGATACCACACTGTCTGTCAGGAGCTCCTTTTCTGATCCCTGGTGCTTTCTCAGGGTTGAAGGAAAGCTTCCAAGGAGATTCACTCTCAAGTAAATTCATCAGGTTGCTCTGACCTGGGTAAATCCTTTGGATGTCATATCAAAATGCTCAAGATAGCTTCCCATTTCATCACCTTTTGAACCCACTCCTGAGCTGCTCTCTGATCCCCACATTTTTGGTTCCTGGTGCGTGCGTTAACACGCAATTACCGCTGATCTCAATAGCAATTCACCTCCTCATTATCTTGCCAGATCAGGCCTTGGTTTATGTATTTCACAATCTCACATTAAGGAATTACTAAATGGCAAGTGCCTGCTGTAAAACAGAAGCATAAATCCCACAGAGATGATTTTTACATTAATCTCTTGACTTCGAAAACACTAGAAAGTGATGAATGAATGGTTATCCAAAAGAGAGAGGTAAAAAGAAGAAGAGACAAAATCTTGGCCTGTGTGATGAATTTAGATGGGGTATGGTGGTGATGGTTACACATTCGACGCCTTCTGTTTTGTTTCCAGAAACTGGCAGTGAAATGACTCTTCTAAATCCCCGTGCATGGAAAATGACCACTTCCAAGGGAAGGTCACACAGTGCTGAGAGCAGCAATGTGCAGTGGAAGGAGGGTTCTCCATGGGACATTGGAATGTGGCAGGAGATGGTGCCTACAGGTTCAGCAGAATTTTCTGTTACTGGTCAACATCTTAGAACTTGTAGGACGTCTCCTGCCTTATTTCAGGAGTCACGCATCCAAAATTAGCAAGAGCAAGATTCTAATTTCAGTTTGAAGTTTTGAGTTTCCTGCTTCTCTCAGAGCAGAGATCCATGGGATTTATTCATGAAGGAGCTGCCAGAAGCCAATGATCTTGCTGGCAATACAGCTGTCTGCCTTCTTGTCTGGGCAAAATTAATAGTTTTTGGGGAAAATCTTTAGTGGAAACCAGTACGACTTCACATTTCTTTGAACTTCTTTCATTTGGCTTATGTCTGAACGTGGCAAACAGACCACACTAGTTGCATTGCTGGCTGGTCATGGACAATTTTCAGATTTTTATGGTGATACAACAGCAGCTGTCATGAGTTAAATCCTTTGTAGGGCACACAGTGCCCCTTTCATGGGTTGTACAGTGCCTATGGATGCCTCGGCCCTCCTGAGCATGCTGCCCAAATGCCTTTCTAAAAGCATCTTGCCTGTAAACCCAGTTAACTGATTTTTTTCTACTGGGCAGCACCCGTCTGGTGTTTCCCATGAAAATTTCTGTAGGTAGAGGGAGGAGAATTTATACTTGGGGAGATGTTTTCTTCCTTTGCTTCTAGAAAGAGAAGTGAAATGGATGCACTTACACTAAACAATCTTATGCCACATTCCATAGCTGCAATTTAAGGGTTGATTATATATTCCTAGTTCCTTGGGACTTGCAGACAGAGAGAGGACTGTGACCAAAGCCGGGCTGTGCTGGCACAGGCTATTTGATAATTAGTTTTCTGTGGGTCACGCTGGTGCTGTGTGGCTGCAGGGGGTGCCTGGCCTTCCTCCAGGGAACCTGCGACATCCCTGTGGGGCCGTTTTCTCAATAGCTCTCCAGATTTCAGTGATTAAGATCTTATCTGGGGCAACTTTCATCCTCGAATATCCGCAAACACTTTGCAAAACAGCACGCAAGGTATCCGTAGCTATTTACCATCAGGTTACCACTTGGTAACCTGATTGCATCAGACTGGAGTAGGAAATTTATTTCCTTGTGAAATATGATCTCATAAAAATCCCTGGGACAGCAGGCATTGCAATGCACCATGCGTAGCATTGCTGCCTCCAACAGAGGCTGGAGATTTAGCTCGATTATGCTGTAGTTTGACATTAATAAAAAGGATTTTTCACAAATGACAGTGTAAGTGTAGGAAATTGGGGAGTGCCACTTTGTCCCCATCTCACTGCTCTGTGTGGGGAATTTGAAGGAGCAAGCTCCTTATCAGGAATCAGAGGAGAGGAATTCTTTTCAGGTAAGTCAGCAGCAAAGTTGCAAAATAACCTGTGCTGCACATAGAGGCCTCTCCATTTCCAGAATTCCCGCTTGCTTTTTTGCAAACCTTATCCCAATTGCAGATTTGAGGAATGATTATTTTCCAAAAATCGCCTTCCCCTTCATGTTCCAAAACCGCTGTATGTTACATTTTACTGTCCTTGCCAAGCCCCTACCCCTGACTGTGTTTAATCTGCCAACAAAGCGTGTCGTGGCTGTGCAGACCCTAACATATTTGGCCAGTTTGCATCCACAACACCGGGCAGAAGCAGCGGGATTTGTGCCTTTCTCAGGGCATGGCTGGGCAAGGGAGTCACGGGAGGGCTGGAGCTGGAAGCAGCGTGTTCAGCATCCAGCTGGCCACAGCCCTTGAGATGTGAAAGGAGCACTTGGGGCTCATTACACAGCACGGATGTGGTGGCATTGTGTGGCTCGGGATCCCGGCTGCCTCTGGCTCTGCCACAAGGCCTGGTTTTCTGCCTGGATGCTCAGGTCTCGCTTTCTTTCCATTGTGTAGCCTGGTGTCCAGGAATAAAGGATACTTGGCACGCAGGGAGGGAGTGGGAGGGAAAAAGGAGCGTCATTTGTAAAGGAAATATTTCCACTAGCTAAAGTTCTAATTGACAATGTTGGTGTTTAGTTAGCCAGTTCACCTAGGAATTGTATTTATTATCTTACAAAATATTTTAAATAATGCCAGTTCCTTCCTTCCTCGGATTCTTGAGTATTTTCCTAACTTGTTGTTGACATGACTGCCTCATTCAAAACAAAGTTACAATCTTCTACATAAACAGGATCAAACCCAGAAATATATTTATTTTTAAAAATGAAGGAAAAAGTGTTGTCATAATGATTTTGAGTTCGCTCTGGTTTTAAAGAGATCAGCTATTTCCATGAGTTTTTAAATGAGTGATTAAAAAATGGTTTTAATCTAGGTTGTTTTAGAATGATACTGAGAAAACCCCTGTTCCTATTAAAAATCAAGAAAAGAATATTTTGAAAAGTTATTTCAGAATTTTCTTATTTTTTAAATTCAGAAGACAAAGAAAGCCATTTTTAATTAACGTTAACTTGTTGAAGAGCATTAAAACCTACTAAAATTTTGGCAACCTTGCTAAAGTCACAACCATGTCTGCTTCCAAAGAAGCTCCCAGCCAGAACACAGCAGCCACATCACTCTGCTCGGTGCACGGTGGATCCAGGAGCCTCCGGGGGAGGTACCCACATACCAGAGCAGGGCAGGCACACAGCCACCTGCAAAGCAAAGGCAGACAGTCCTCACAGAAACAACATTTATAATATATACTGCTCGTTAACAAGTCAAGTATTTTAAATTAATACTTTGCCAGCTCATTTGTTTTCATTCGGGGAGAAACTATTCTACGGCTGTATTCGCGTAAATCACTTTTTTTTTTTTTTTTATGGGCTCCTGATGCCACAGGGCTTGTTCCAGTGGAAAAGAATCGCCTTTGGCTCCAGTGCTCTTTGGTCGGGTCTCTGCGTTTTTCAGTTTAAAACCCAGAGCTCATCCATCATAATAAGACTTTGTTCCAGGGTGAGGGTACCTGCTGTGGGCACATGGGCAGCCCAGCCGCACTGAGGTAACAGCCAGGCAGGTGGTAATTACTGTGATTAACCACTGTCACTTACCTTCAGATTTCAGGCAGTCGCTCTGTTTTATGACAACCTCTTTACTGTGCTGCCTTCCCTGGGCATTCGGTGCAAGTCCATGTATCTGCTATGGGGGTCTTTGCAGGATGCAAATCCTGGGTGCTCTTACTTGTGGTTTTATGCAGCACCCAGTATGACCTGGTAGAATCCCTGTCATATATCTGCTAATTAATACCAGTCACAACAGTTGTAATTTGGTATTTTCTACTCCATACCTACAGTTACATTTTTCATCAGTTCAGACACTTGTTGCACAAACCGAGAAATTTAACCACAAGCACTGATCTTCCTCCCTGTTAACCTCAGGGCTTCTAACTTGGCTCCTCCCTGCTCCTAAATCACCTTTTATTGCTATTTTTACAAGAGAAGATTAATGGACTAAATGGGCACAGGTAATTCTGCATTGTTCGAAGTCTCTTCAAATAGCACCTGCTGTAAATTCTTTAGTGCTCCTTATCTCTGCAGCAAACCTTGGTTTTTAAGCAGTTTGTTCAGGGGAGGAGGGGTGTGAAGAAGGGTCACAGTGCCCTGGGAGCTTTGCAAAAGCACCTCTGAGGCTCTGTGAATGCCGTGCTGTTGGTCGGGAGGGTTTTACTTTCGAAGGTTCTCAGCCATGTAGGTGCATCTCGGAGCCAGTGGCCTCTCAGAGTGAACTCAGGCTGTTCCAGGGTTCACCAAGGCTGTGGGAGAAGTGCCCGTACTAATGGTTCGAGACATTAACTTTCCCTTTGTAATTTCCTCTTGTTTGGTACGTTCAGCTCTCAGCTGAGCTTTGTTCCAATAGCCTGGGGGGGATGTGACTTCACCCAGATATAAAACACACAGGCACAAAAAGAAAATGCTTGAAAAATTGCAATGACATGGTTGTGTTGGTAGCTTGTGATTTTCTGAAATGAAATGTGCCTAGACAATGAAAATTGAGCCAAGATACTGTATTTTCCAAGCAACCTTTTTAGCTTTCAAAGGGACTCCTTGGAAAAGCTGCACACCAGCAAGCCACCTTTCCAATGCCATCATTTTGTGCAGCCCTAAGAGGCAAGAGGCCCAGCATAATGGCTAAGAATGCATTAAGCAGGTGTTGAAGCAGGTCGAGATGGATTGATAGCAAGGAACAGTGAGTGGAAAAAACAAACCAGCAGAAGGCACAGCACAGTGGGTGTAGGGAAAGGGCTGCCTCTCCAGCATGGCACACACTGGTCTGGCCAGGGAACCGTGCCCCATACAGGCATCGATGCCCCTGTAACTCATCCAGGTTTGGGGGGATGCAAATGAGCTGTGCCAGTGCAGCAAACATAGGACTTGTGTCTCTAACTAGTTGCAGGTGGAAAACCGTGGGCAACGTTTCAAGAAGTGGCTTTGAAAGTTGGCCCATTGCGACCATAAACAAGAAACTAAAGAGCTTTACAGTATGTACTTACAGCTTTTAATTTTCTCTCCCTGTTCACAGATATCCGAGTATCTCGCACACTCGCAGACAAGCATTTTGATTGTTCTGCCCTGGTTTTACATTTAATAGCCTTGCTACCTTCTCCCCACAGCGCTCACATTCTGCTCCCACATGTGGAAGAGTTTATGTTTCTCTTTTGCATAGAGGTGGGAGGCGGGCGGGCTCGGTTTCACGGTGAGGCTTTGTCCAAAGGCCAGCAGGAGCCCAAGCTCGCAGCACTGCGAGTGTGGCATGGCAGAACGGGCTGGGATGCTGTGGCACCACCTGAAAACAAGATTTCTGCCCATTCCCCTCTCCTGGTGGCCCCAAAAACCCATTGACAGTCGGTGCCATTTTAGAGCAACTTGTATTTACACATAAGGACGAGGACTCGTTATCATCGTCATCTCCGTGTTGTTGTTTTACATAACAGTTGCAGTAGAGCAAATGCACTTTGGTCAACAGTTTCATTTATAATAAAGTCATAAATTAGGAATATTTTTCCCTTGACAATAAGTTTTATGCCAAGATTTTATGTAGCTTAAAGCAAGTTGTCAATTAGGCTACTTAAATTAATTTTTGGCAGCAGTTAATTGGAGCCTAGAGTCTTTTGTCTTTAAACAGCTAATCCTAAACAAGAAAATACAATGATTAAATGTTTCTTAGACAATATTATTCACAGAATTTAAAATATAGCATTTAATTAAGATTTGGACTTGTTAATATTTTTTTTTAATTTCTTTAGAGAGATTAATTTAAATTTCTTCAAGTTGGATTGCTACCATGACTCTGATTAAACTGGCTTACTGCAAGGCTGCAGCCTGCAGAGACCTTCCAACACTTCTACAGCTCTTACAGCCAAAGGCAAATTATTTTGGATTACTTCCTGAAGAGACATATATTGTCCTTTCAGAGAAGCAGGACATTCCCATTTGGAGCTCTGGACGTCTAGGAGCTGTGTTAACAGGATAAAAATGCTGTATTATTACACTCAGGTATTGGTAAATATGCTAAAGGAATAAAGGACTTCAAAAAGACTTTCTAGCATGGTCAGGTTCTGGGCAGGAAACCAAGACTTCTTAAAAACAGAAATCACAGAGGTTTACTTCAAAGGGGCTGTTAACGAAAAATTCAGTCCAAGGCTATGATTAGACTAATGTCCTTCATATCAATGAAAGTAGAGCAGCTAGAGATCTCCCAGTTTTGATATAAAAACATTCCAATTCTGGAAACCTTCTTTATTCCTGATTAAATATATCATATGATATAATGAACTGCAGTGAAATGAGTCCTGATAGAGTAATACTCCTGATTGAATCTCTTCTTTATACCCACCATCAGTTATGGAGAGAGAATTAAAACTCAGGTTCTTTGGTTTGCTACACAGGAGTAAAGATTAGATAATTATAAGTCTTCCTACTATGAAATCCTGGAATCTAATTTGTAATTAATGAATTAATTAAAAAGCTAAAAAGGTGATGCATTTTAAATGGTAAATGGATCTAGTCACCTTCTGTCTCATAATTAATGTCTTCTGTGCTTCCTTCTTTACTGATAAGAATATCAGAAATCATGAAATCATGGATTCATGCTATCATGGATTCACACTATCATGGAATGGTTTGGGTTGGAAGGGACCCTAAAGACCATCTACTTCCAGCCCCTTGCCATTGTAGGGACATTTTCCACTGGACCAAGTTGCTCAGAGCCCATCCAAGGCAGACTTGAACATTTTTCAGGGATGGGTCATTACAGCTCCTCTGGGTACCTGTGCCAGGGCCTTACTGCCCTCACTGGCAAGAAATTCTGGCTGATATCTAATTTAATCCTTCCCTCTTCCAGTGTGAAACCTGCACCCCTCCAACTGCTTTACTCTCTGATAAAAACTTCCCATATTTAAGAGTATCCTGAAGCAAGAGGCTGTTAGTTAAGTACCCTGCACATAGCAGTCACAATCATGTCTCCTGTTGGGGCAATGGGAGACCTCACACCATATTTCCTTGTTTCTCCTAAGGAAAGAGCATCTGGAGCTTCAGACACCGTTTGAACTAACTTTCCACACAGCTCTTTCATTGCCACAATCCCTATGAAGGCAAAGTCCATTGGTACAGAATCCGTGGACCAGAGGATGGAAGCAGCTGGGAGTATCCAAGCTGAACTGCTTTGGTTTGGCACCAAGAAATGGCCTTTAGGAAACCATCCAAGTGACTTCTTTTGCAAGAGATCTGCAGTACTGCCAGTCCCATGGAATTCAGAATTCAGTCCCATGTATTCAGAATGTCCCTCCTCAAATACAGATTTTTAGGACAAAGAAATGTTGAGATCCCTTAATGAATGTCTCAATGTGTTGGAGCCCTTGAACTTCTCATTCTCAACCACTTCTGTGAAGCCAAGTAGCTAAAAAAGCCCTTCACTTTAAAACAAAATAAAATTCAAATGCATTTACAGAACTTTAGTAACTGGGCCTTCGAGAAAACCATCAAAATCCATGAATTATCCTAAAACCACAGGGGAAGCTGAGAATGCTGCTCAAGGCCACATGGCTCACAAAGAAAGATTGCTTTTGAACTGCACTCACTGAGCCTGGTTGGGTTTTGAAAAGTATTAGGAGAACTTCCCTGTTCCCACTGTCTTTTCTTATGTCTTAGTATCATTCAGCACAGCAGAATGACCAAAATCAAGTATGAAATGAATGGAATTGTTTTCATTGTGCAAGTTGACAGAAACACAGAAATCGTTTTCATTATTTAGAAACAATGTCTCTTCTCTTGTGAAAAACTGATTTTTGGTAAAAAATTTATTTAATTTTTAATGAAAACTCAAACATTGGATAGATGGTAGTCAAATATAAACTCAAAATATAGTATCAAGATCAAATGTTTACTCATGGTCAACCGCTGAAAACCCCTTGAACTACAAAAATTAACAACAGATGTTTTAAATTAAAACACATAAATTACCCATGCTGATATTACTATAAATTTCAATGATGAAAACACATCAGTCAAGACTTTAAGGGAGATTCTAAAGGTTACATATAGGAGTATTTTCCATTATTAAAAAACATGTCACCAAAAGAAGTTCCCTGGAAGAATGTTGGAGAACCTGGGTGAAGTATCTTGGGTTACTGTGACATGATTCAACTATTCCTGTTTTTATTCTGAGTCAGTGTTGTATATCTCAGGCATTTCTTTGTTTAGTTTCTGGTTTGTATTCAGAACAAGGAGCTCCATGCATCTCATTCTGTTTCCAGCTGGACATGGACTTTCTCCCCATTCCCTACACAGAGAATGCAGCTGGAACCAGTAACATCTCTGCAAATGAACTGAGCTTTTAGGTTCAAGCCCTGCATCATGCTTCGGGCTGCTTAGCATCTTTCTAACACCAGTGTAATTTCATATTATTTCCACTAAATAATGGTCAAATCTTGTATATATGCATGGAAATTTTACATGTCTTGGGATAGCACATCAGCTAAAAATATAATTTTATCCAGAGTAAACAGCAGAAACAAAAGCTGTATTTATAGCTTTTTATTTTAGAAGGGTGACATTTACCTCCAGCTGGAGTATTTTGTGTTTAGCAGTTTTGGTTTTGAACAGTTTGAGACAGCGCAACAGTGTTGAAAAGTATATATAAGTATAATAAACAGATGTTATAAATATATAAAATATGTATATACATGTACAGCTGAACTGTGTAAGTGCACAAATATATATATATATATTCTCACACATATGTGCATGTGAATGTAGACATTTTCTTAACTACACACATATGTAGTACATTTTATTAGGAATCCCCAAATTTTCATGTATTTATTCTAGCTGTTTATATGAAAGCTTCTTTGGTTTCTTTTAAAGCCCTTTTCAGACATATCTATTATGACTGCCCAATATTTGTATTTAGTATTCTATATCTAGTGAACTGTTTCTCATCTAGGATTTTACTAGATACAGATGAGGCATTGCTTGAAGAGAAGAAAAATGAACTCATAAAAAATGCACCTTGTAAATACCATAAAATATTTGTTCATGAGTTTCTTTGAAATCTCTGTTTGTATTATTATTTTTAACAATGATGCAATCAGTAGGAACAGGCAGAAGTGGAAGAGACAAAAATGACAGAGATTCCCTGATATTTTTACATGCTGCAATATTTGAAGAACATTTGAGGTACTCACAGTCCTTGATTTATAGGCTGATACCCCCTCCTGCACACACCCCCCAATTTCTATTTCTGTATGAAAGAGGATATTTTTTACTGTAAATTGACATTAGCTTTTCAGTGGCTGAGCTGCCTGAAGATGATTTGTTTGGTTTGGACATCCAGCCACCATTAATTTGTCATGGGATGGGACGTGAAACCCTACAGGTGTCTTTGGAAGTATTGAAAAATCGTGCTA
Organism: Anthoscopus minutus; assembly: GCA_013399455.1. Classification (NCBI taxonomy): domain Eukaryota; kingdom Metazoa; phylum Chordata; class Aves; order Passeriformes; family Paridae; genus Anthoscopus; species Anthoscopus minutus. The sequence goes on along the minus strand of VWYI01004440.1, from coordinate 291,151 downwards.
CAGAAAGAGTAATTTACACACAGGTGGTTTTTTGTTCATTTGAAACATGGCTTGTAAACAGTAAAATTACTTTCTTTGGCTGTGAAAATTCATTCACAGTCTGCCACAGTCAGCTCCGCTCTCTGTCTCTAAAGGCAGAACTAAAGTGCCCCAGCAAGGTTTGCAAAGCTCCAGTCACTGTCCAGGATGCTTTTCTTTATATAAAAAGGGGAGCTTAAAAAATGATTCCTGCATCAAGAAGCTCTACCAGATCATCTTCAATGATAGGATTTCATCAACCTGCCATGACTTATGCTGAATGATTTCTTCTGTAATTAAATCAGAGCTTCCAGGAAGCAAATAAGCTGCAAACCCCCCAATTTTCCTGCTCATTTTTGCCTGTAGATAATCACCAGCACCATTAAAAATGTACATCTTTCATGTAACAAAAGCTCACTCAGCCATAACATCAAAATCTTTCTTGTCACTACATCCTCTTTCAAAATACGTAGAAAAATGTTCCAGCTACAAGATTTTGAGCCTTCATCACACCCTGCCTGCACTTCACCCTCCTGGTGACCACCATCCTCTGCAATTTCAGTAGGACAACCTTTTAAAAAATAAGACCATGTATTTTCCTAATCCACATTTTGTCATTCTTCCTTTCAAGCTTATGCAGCAATTTGAAGCTGAGCTAACCTTCCTATGACCTTGAAAAGGTAAGTGAAAACCCTATGTTAACAATTCTTCCCTCCCCTTATTTGGGTAAACTAGAAGCCATGAGAGCCTTTTATTGACTTTCACTACAGTTTTCACCCTTGGCAGTACAACTGAACCTGCCTTGACCTTTTTTGACCAAGCGCCTTTGTCCGACAAACTGTTCAAAGCATCTTGCAGCCAGATGTGAGCCCCCACACCCTGGGTGTGTGTGCCTGACTGTACAGATCCCCTGCTACCTCCCCTGGCTGCCTGCACCGCCAGCAGAGCCCTCAGCCTGCTGCCAGCTGGCCTGATCCGGAGATAAGACCCACTGGCCCGGTTAAGAAAATGACACCTGATCGTGGGGCTGGTCTTGTTCCCATGAGTGCACCCTCTCCAAAGGCTCAGTGGTCTCTGGAAAACTGCTCCATGCTGGAGGGAATAAAAGCAGCACCTTCCACAGGCTGTTGGAGGAACACACGTTGTTCCTCTGCTGCTCTCCTTTCAGGGCTTGCTCTGCAGGTTTCTCAAAGGGGGAACCTTCTGTTGTTTGTGTTCTTCACAAGGCTTCATTTGTGGGTGCCCTGGTTACAAAGAAAGCACTGAGGATGGGAAGAGACTCCTGAAAGGATGGACCTGGATAATGAAATCTGTCCACCTTCCTATCGCTGAATAAAATAATCTTTCTGCATGGGCAGTCATCTCTCAGCCTGCCTGGCAACTGCTCGCAAACATCTCATCCACCATCCCATATTCTTCTGGGAAAATCCATCACAAATTTCAATTGGCTTGTGATGCATAGCACTGATCTGCCTAGAGCTTGGCTGCTTGTTTAGGCAGTTAATTTTGATCTGATGGCTGTAGGGATGTAGACCAAACAAGATAAATGGAGTCAAACATGAAGAAACCAGACCACTCCCTCTGCCTGAACACTTAACAGAGCTTCCACTGCCTTCTGTAGTCTTTGGATTATATATTTGGGATTGTGACCAGCTCTTGTCATACCTAAGGTTCTTTGAAAGACACTTCCTGCATTCACTTTATTATTTTGTGTTGGATTTCTATGAGCAAGTACAGTTGGTCTTGTTTTGTGTTTACCAGCCTTTCCAATTGCTTTCCAAGTCTTCTGGGTGTATTCAGATCCTGAACTTTGACAAAGTACTGCTTTCAGTCCTGTGTTGATCCCATTTTAATCACTGGCTCATTTCTCAATGCACTTAGACATCCCTGTGTCTGTCAGCAGCAAATATTTGTTTATCACGATTTTCCCTGGCTCAGTGTTGAAAATCTCTGCACTGCTCATTGCAGACACAGCACTTCTGACTCAGTATTTGTTCTGAGGTTCTCCTTATACTTAGCTGCCACCTCTGCCTCCCTGCTCCACTTGACTCTACCCAACATCTGGAGAGCAGATCTATCCCTCAAGTCAATCTGACTCACATTATCTGGAAATAGCCTGGTTCCATTATAACAAGACCTTCACTGCCCCACTGCCTTCGTGGCTGAAAGACATCTCAGCCAATGGGGGCATGGATTAATGTCCTGAAGGGAAAATGTGCAAACCTTCTAACAAGCCTTTTCTTCTCTGTCTTAAAGGACTATTAGGAGATGAGGCTTTCTGGTAATTCTTCAATTAGGTGTTCAAGATTAAAAATGAGACTCAAGCAATAATAAACCCTCTCTAAAAAATGCTTTTTTTGGTAACAAATCCACTACAAAAGAAATTATTACAATCAGAGGAAAGGTTGGTACCAGGTCTGATCTACAATTTCACCAAACTCCTGCCACTAAACACTGATATACTCTCACCTGGCAAAAGTAGCAGTGGGTATTTTTAAGTTTAAATATTCACATACATATGAGATTTTCAGCCAGTTCTACAGGATGTAATATTGCTGATAGCCCTTGGAAAAAAAAGCAACCAAAATATGAAACCTTCTTTCTCACCCCTTCGACCCCCGTCAACACTGTTCATTTGGATCAGGTGTTTTTGAAGTTTGCACATGGCAGTCTCATTTGCATTTAATGTCCTTCAGATTACTTCCTTTTTGTTGTGCTAAACACCTCTCTCAGTTGAATCTAATTTGATGAGGTCATGCTGTGACTCCTGACCCTTTGGGTTCTAAATGAAACCATCTGACAAAAAAAGTAAGTGGAGTGAGTCTTTTGCCTGTTCGTGGACATTTGATATTTGCAGATGTGCAGCAAATTTTACAGATGACTCTTTTGCCAAGCTAACACTTGATTGGAGAGGTGGAAATAAGTGAATTCCTAGAGAGAATAAAATATTCCAAAAAATAAATAGGTCATGGCAATCTAGTCTCCACAACTCTACTAGCTAAAGTAAAAATAAATCTGAAGTAAATATGACCATTATCTCAGCCAAGGGAATCCTAAATTCCCCAAAAGCTTTTTCCACCCCCAAATTACTTAATTCTTGGTGTTTTCTTCCAATGTTTGTGAATGGAAACACCTGTGAGGCTTGGCACAGAGACCCTGGGATTGTTTGGTGGCTCTGAGGTAGCCCGTGGTGCACATGGGAACTCTCCACCTGTTTTGGGCTGGTGTGCCCCACATTTCTGGAAAGGGTGAAGAGGTGCATATTTATTTCCAGTTGTCTTCAATGTGTGTTATAGAGGAGGTCAGCCTGGATGATCCCACAGTCCTCATCTGGCCTTAAAAGTCTGGGTCTGTTCAGGCTTTGAAATGCTCTCAAGCACTGATCACTTCATTCCAGGCTAATTTTGTGTGGAGGGAGTCACTGGAATTTTTAACACATATGGTCAAATAAAGAGCCAGAATGCTGGCCTCAAAATAGATCTGTGTTTTACTAGGATATTATGATATAAAACTGGAAAAGGAAATAAGTAAGCGTGGAAATTCTCCCAGGATATTTTATCCACGTTGTGCTGCTCATCACCCATTCCTGTGAGGAGAGGCTGGAATTGGGACTGTGCTTAAATAATAATTGGAGTTTAGCCAGAATATGCTGAAACTGTCAGGAAGACCTCATCACTGATCATTAGGTGAGGCCATATATCTCTTTTTATTTGTAACTCTTCCTGTGCCAGCCCTGCCCACTTCCCCATACACATGTAATTTCCCCCATGAACTCTTTGGTTCATTATTCAGCTGTCTGTGGTATGCATGCCCTCCGTAGCAAAACTATTTCAGAATGATTTGGGTGTAGTAAATCATCTCAAGATATACTGTAATTAAGTAGGAATATGCAAAGCATCAGACAGATTATCTTTGAAATGCATCAAAGTACATTATATTATAGGGAAAAAAAATAGGAAAAAACTGCAGGTCATATATTCACTAAACTCCTCTGCCTTATATGAAAATGAGCCATTTTCCACCATAGCCTGGGGGTGAGGAGGCTGTCAGATGAGGAAATAAAAGACACTGCTAGTTAAGAAGAGCAGACCATGCCAAATCACTAATTAAAATTTAGATTTTTTTTTTAATGTAGAGAACAGGTGTATATGCTAAAAGCTATTCCAGAACTGGACTAACTTTAACCTCACCTTTTTTTTTTAATATTGTTTTACAAATCTGAGTAAGTGCCTCAAAGACTAAATGTCTTATTGAACCAAAGTCTTAGATGTACATACAAAAAAATGGAGCGCTCAGCATTGCATCCTAATTTTCAAAGAACATAATTTCAATTAATGTGACAGCTTCTGAAAGAACAGGTTAAAAAACCTATTTAAAAATATTTTTTTAAATGGTATCATTGTTCAAATTAAGTTTGAAATATTCAGGACTGAGCTACAGATATATTAATATATTTAGTGCCTTCTTAACACAGCCTTCTTCCTGCATTTTCAAGACCCCATGTCTTTTCTGATGTCCACTAAACTAACTGTACACCTGAGAAAGGGGTCAGAGGAATTTATTTTCATTTCTGTGTTCATTAAAATAGCTCTATGAAACTTTACCTACCTGAATCCGAACTGTGTTTTTCATTTTTGCATTAATTGAATAGACCTGTAGTCAAAATGGTTCTTCAGACCCACAGGAATCACAGCCAAGCAGCCACAGCAGTCCTAATAATTAATTACCACTGCATCTGCACTTAGAGAATGTGAACTATTTTGACACATCCATTTCTATTCACATACCTCTCAAATCCTCAAAATTATTTGGAAGAGCTTTATTCCCACTGCCTTTGGCAGGAACCATGAGAGGAACTGGAGCAGGCTCTATAGGAAATGCTGAAAACCCCAAACTCCACAGGAATACAAGAGAATCTAAAGGACTTCTACACCCCTGCACTGCCAAACCTGAGGAAGTGAGGTCTGAGTAGCAGCTCAGTCCTGGGGACTTCTTAGAAAAGGGAAATTCAAATATTATACTCATATAGTATAAGCAGGAGACGACATTTTAGTGTCAGTGTTTCATCTTAGAAAGGTAGGAATCTAAACTTGCATCTCAATGCATCCTGGAATGGCATGCAAAAAATGCATATTCACCAGGATTATGGCAAATTTGGGCCTAAAGAAAAAGTGGGATTTTCCTCATGTTTTGTACTCTGCAAGAGAGGTGGGCCAGAAACAAATGCATGCCTCCTAGCAAGGGAAAGCCTGCTGGTACCTAAACCATCAGGGGTTTTTACACAAAATTATTTATCCTTATATTACTTGAAGATTACTCATGTAATCCTGTTTGTAAAGCTGAAAGAAACTGTAATGTGCTTCTCACAAATATTCATCTGAATCCTTAAATGATTTTTTTACTATGTTGACAATGCCTCTGGTATTTACCTTTTCAAGGAATTCCAACAAATTCAATGGCAAGCCCCGAAAGAAAATTTTTTCAGCAAATATATTTTTTGTCTGTGTTTTTGTAAATATTATTCATATTACAGAAGTCTTCAGAGATACCAATCATGCTATGAGCCCTGTCATGGCAGATCAAATCATTATGACAATAACCTCACCAGAAACCTGATTTTGTATTTAATATCCAAGATTACATGCATGGCTCTTCCCCACGGAGGCAAATATCAGCTGCTTCTGTAACACTCCCTGTTCTGGGTTGAAAGGGGCACAAGACAACAAAGATTCTTATTGGGACAACAATGCATGATGTAAATCTTTAAATCATTAATGTCAGCTACAATGGTCTCAACAGATCTTATCTGAGTATCCCCATAATCTGAAATACTGGGGTTTTCATGTAGTAGTGGATAGGAGAAATTCTGTTGCTGGTAGATTATGTCATGCACAAAAAAGCACAGAGAGTGGAGAGCTGAGGAATTTCATAAAACTTGCACAAATCAAGGCATGCTCTAGAGCTACAAAACCTGGCATCATTTTGTTCAAGTCACGTTCTACTTAATAGTATCCTGGGGGAAAAAATGGGGAAAACTCTGACACAAAACTGCAGAGGGGCACTCCTCTCTGTTCCTCCTGTCCTGGGAAGGAGGATGCCTGGCAAACCAAAATAGTGTCACATGACTTTCATTTCCCTCATAAAAAATTCGAATAAAGATAAAATTTCAAACAGCAAAGTTGAAGTCCTGAGGAGACTAAATTTGGAAGCCATATCCATTTCAAAAATCCACCTCAAAATTCAATATAGTAGGCAGCTAGGAGCAATAAAATAAGACCATATGGGCTTGGATCAATGTATTAAAAGTGTGCTGTGCTGAAGGACTGAAGACAGTTATTCATTTATTATCTGCCTTTAGTGACCTTAAGATGTGATCATTTGATTGCACCAAAGTCAAATTTTCCAGAATATAACCTTGTAAGCAGTGATTTTATAACCTTGTCCTGCAGTGCCAAAGACTGTGGCAAGCAAATTCTTACACTGAATCACTGAATCTCTGCACAAGCAAAGCAGGGGGTGTGATGGGGAAAGGTGAAGCTTTTTTTGCTTCATACTGCAAGTCTGGTTTAAGCTGCTCATTTTTATCAGGGCACCTGAACTTTTTACTGACTTCTGAGAGCATTTTAGAAGTGATTTGACTTCTCTGGGGATTATTGGAAATGTGTTCTTTGTTTGAAGCCCTCTTGGAAAAAAGTCACCTCCTGTTCAAGTTCCTGCACTTAGAATCACATCTTGTTTAGGTCACAGCTCAAAACCAGCTACAGCCCAGCCTGTATCCCTCTAGACTGTACGGCAGGATTACCAACAGTCTGGAAAAAAACTTCTTTGGAAAAAAAAAGAGTCTAAAATCCCCATCCAGCTTGTGCAAAGTGACTCAGCACAGCAGTCCCTCATCCTGGAGGCAGCACTGCCATGGGGTGACAGCGGGGACAACAGCTCCTGCCCCACTCTCAGGGCACCTTTTCTCACCCTCACTCATCCCAGGGATGTGCAGAGGATGGGGACAAAGGGGCCTGGGCTGGATGCTCTGGCCAGCCCTGGGGGCCCATGGAGAGAGTGAGGAAGCCTCCGGTCCATCATCCCCTCCCAAATCCGTGCCAGCCCAGCAGAGTGGCAGGTGGCAGAGCTTGTCCTGCCCCACAGCGCTGCAGGGAGGCCCCAGAGCTCCACCTGAGAGCCACAGCTGCACTTCATGTCGGGAATTCTTCCTCTTGGCCTCTAACAGCCCTGTTTTGTCAACCCTCCGGACATGCTGCAATGCACATTTGTTTTCCCAAACTGAGAAAAACTGGGAGAACTCTGGCAGGAGATCACAAAGACTGGAAATTTCTTTTCATCTGCTAGGTTATGATTTATGTTAATGATTGGGCAGAGGAAGGAGGGGGACTCGAGAGCAGGCTGTCTGTATGGCAGGGAAATCTCTCCAGACAGTGAGAAGGAGCACTCGGCACCAGGCGCAGGCACCACTGCCTGCCTTGAAAAGAAATAAACCCCCAGAAAAGGCAGGTGGGTGCATGGCAGATCCATTGGACAAAATCCCCTCTCTGTGGAGAGTGCAGGAGAAGCAATTGTCGCTGCTCCTTTAAAACTGTAGCCGGAACCCTGCGGGAGTCTGCAGAGATCCCCTGTGCAAAATGTGTTTCCTCCAGTTCTGCTCAGGAGGCCGGGATTTGGCTGCACAGCACAGCAGAAGTAAAAGTTCAAATGCAGTGGCAATTCCATATGACAAGAAAGTCTCCTCAGAGTGAATTTCTTCCTGAAAATGCTGCTTATTTCATCATACACCAAGCCCAAATCCATGCAAGTTCAGCTGCAGCTTCTTTCCTAAGTTATAGACACCTAGAAAGTGGTGAAGGGAGAGAAGAGTTGAAGGAGAAGGGCAAGAAAAAAAACCAGAAATATGGAACCACTTAAGCTTAGATCTTCCATGGAGCAACAGCAT
>VWYI01004440.1:253472-283175 GCA_013399455.1 Anthoscopus minutus | reverse complement strand
CTTGGATTTTCCATGGAGCAGCAGCATCATTCCCAGATGAGCAGCCACTGATTAGCATTTCATTTTCTACATGGCTGTGCCCACTGTGTGCCTGACAGCCCCTGTTCACGAGTTCTGTGTCACAGTGAGATGTCCCTGAGGGGTGCCCCCATGACACACAACTCATGAAAATCATGTTGAGGTTCTGTAGATATTGAATGGTTGCTCAAAATCAACCTGTTAATGATGCTACACACCACAGCCCCATCTCAGCAAAAGATATCACAGCAGGGGTGGCCTTACTTAGAAAGCCTTGCTACTTTAGTGTGAAGGTCCCCTCCTGAAGCTACTCTGAGAAAAGCTACAAGAAACAGAAGCAGCATCCAAGAATTTTGAGGACTTTCTGCACATTAATTAACCCTGCAGCCCCCGGAGTGGGGCAGGGAAGTGGAGTTAAACCAATTAAGTTGCAGATGAAGGAGAGGAGCTGGGGGCTTTGCAGATGGAGGGATGGGAACCCAGGCTTCCCAGCTTGGAGTCTAAATTCGACTTCCCAGGAGGACTGGAAGTGAACCTTTCCCTGTAGAACTGCCACTTTATAAAATCAGCTTGGCAGTGTGTGACAGACATAATCCTTTTCCCATATGTTTTATTTTCTATAAATAGAAACACCACTCATTAGCATTCCGTAACTTCAGGAGATAAGGAGAATGCACAAACAGACAAACAAATATCTGAACTATTTCCAGAGAATTGCCTGGAGTTCCAGGCAGCCCAGGAGGACAGCCCTGGATCTAGACTTCTACTTCCCAATTTGACATCACCTGCAGTGCCAGTGACTGGGAAAATATTTCTCCCCGTGGGAAGGGGTGGTTGAGCCTCTCAAAAAACACAGCACCCCTGTGGGTGAAATGGGCCACGTACCACAAAGCAGAATATTGCTTGCTGGTATCACAGGAACAGAATCCCAGCCTTGACCTTTGACAAACCATAGCTACAAGACAGGCAGGCAAACTATTTTCCATGTTTGGGACGTTCATGCCCCACATAATAAAATGTGTAACTCTCCCTGCACTCCTGTGAAAGCATAATGGCTTTTTTACCATCATTTTGTGGCTGATGTGTCTGAAAATACAATGTTCTTGGGGCTATTCTGTTTATCATGGTATAGCCTTGCAAAATAGGGAAGAATCTGATCTATCCTTGACATTAACATGTGATGTACAAACTCTCCATTATTCTAGTGCCAATTAAAATAATTCTGTATATTATTAGACTAAGAGAAAAGTCTATTTTGTATTTGATAATTGAGTGAAGTTTTCTTAAATGGAATAAAAGATGCAAGAACTGTCATGCTGAATTAGGTGTGGGATCATATTCTCTAGCACTTTACCCAACAGTGGCTAGTAACAAACACCTTAAAGGAACACGAGCAGAAACCTGATAGGAAAGACAAGAAAGCAGCTGTTTAATTTCAGCAAAATTTGAATTTTCAGAAATAGATTTTTTTTTTCAGTTCAGAATGAAAATAAATCTTATGAAGAAATTCAAGGATAAACAAAAGCAGAAGAAAAATTCCTCGTGAAAGAGGCAGCATAGGCGGGAGACATCACCTGGGGTAGCCCTTCAACCAGCAAGAGCCATGAGTTTGAAAAACCCTTCAGGTCACACACGTGCAGTGACACAGTTCCTTCCCACAGGAAGTGGGAAAAAATTAGTGGAAAATGTCCCTGCCCATGGCTGAGGGACTGGAACTGGATGATCTTTAAAGTCCCTTCCAGCCCAAACCCCTCTATGATTTTGTGGATTTCTAGACATTTAAAGGATTCTCAAGAGGACAGGATCTCACAAAAAGAGCTTATTTCCATTCTAATGCATCAATGACTCATTTCAATAGTGATTAAAAATAAAAGGCTGGGGACAGGGGAAAAATAGATGCTAGTTCTTTTAAAAATAAGAGCCCTATGAAAATCACAAGGAAAGAAAATTTTCTAGCATAATATCATACCAAAGTTATATGAATGCCTAACTCCAGGAGGATAATTACACAACTTGAAATGTTTTTTCATGTGTCTGTCAGGACCTTTTTCCCATATAACGTTTTTTTGTTTCCTGACACAGGCCAACAAACAGCTTTAAAATACAAGCACTTTTTCTTCAAAGAGGGACATCCATGATCACTGTACGATCTCAAGAACGACTGCAGAAGCTCTGGATAAGATTTAGCTTTGTCACTTGCCATGAGCACACAGGGCTGGATTCAGAAGCCACCCCAGGCCTTGCCTGGATCCCCAGCACTCACTGCCTGTGCCAAACCCAGCTCTTTGGATGGGTGCAGATTTTCAGGTGGGAGCTGATTCCAAGGTGGGTTTGGGGCTGCAGTATCCCCAGTCGAGTCCATGGGTTCCCCACAAGGGGCTCAGCCCCTGCTGGGACATCAGGTCCCAGCTGCTCACATTTTAGGGCTATTTTATACTAAAAAATGTAGCACCTGTATCTATATAAGTTTTACTTTCCTCTGTCTAAAACTGTGGTTAATTTGAACAGTCAATGGCACCTTAAAAGACAAAAAATTATAGGAAAGCACATAAAGGGATAGGAAGGTAGGAACTGAAGTGCACACAAACATCTTAAAATATCACAATATTCTCTCTAGGAGCCAATACCCAAGCTGGGCTAGGACCACAGCAAAGTATCATCCAGAAATGGCAAGGATTGAGTATAAAAAGCATCTCTTGGAAACAGCTAAGTCTTAGAAATCATTGAATATCTTAATAGAGATGCACAGTTATGATTTTTATTAATTGTTTTCACAATGGAAGATTACACAACCAAGAAAGCTCCTAAATAATTTGGCTGTTGCACAGAAACTTTTCTATACTTAAAACGAGTTTTCTGAAAGACAATCTTTAGTTTTGCTGGTAAATAAATTATAACAATTCTTTTTAATTATGAAAACAATTAAAAACCCCACAAAACTTTCACTGTTTATTCTTACCCAACTGTACAGCTGGTGAAACAACCTGCATCAGATTTCAGGGAGAATATATTTTTGGAGAAAATCACTTCCCCCTCCCCTTCATTTAATGTTCTCCTTCCCTCTCACTTTTGTTTTATAAAGCTCAGTCTATCATCAGCCTTTGAGATAACAGAGACAGGGTTGTTTGTATGAAATTATGAACTCCAGTTCATTTTCTATGTGGGACTCATGTCCCAGCTTGCCCAAGAAATGCCTATTAAACAGCATTCCAGACAGCAGCTCTGCCCAAGGGAGACTCCTGTCACTTCCCTGCAGGACTGCCCCTGGGACAGCATCGAGTCTGTAAACCTGGGCCACCCTGAGCTGCCTCTGACGGAAAATTGTCCCCAGGTACGAGGTACCCAGGACGCTGAGCAGGTGAAGGAGATCACAGGTTGGTGCTGCAGCTTGTGACAAGGAGAGAGGATGAGTTATGATGAAGGGACTTTACTTATGATGCCCTCCCAGGAGAGTGGATGGGGTATATTCAGAATGATTTAGACGCTCAGATTAGCACAGGGTGTGCTCTGATTTGGTGTCAGTGCCCACTTCTGATGATCTCCAATTCGATCCATACCGTGCTGAACAACTTCAAGGAATCTCGTCGTTAAGAGTCACGTGTTAAACTCATTATTTAAAAAAAAAAAAAGAAGTCACAATTTAAATTCACAGTTTTCCTATAACATCATCCCAACTTAAAGCAGAAGCCCAGATGATGCACAGCCCCAGCGGAGCCCTGGGAAAGCACATGTGAACAAACGCCTGGTGGGAGAGTTTGGGCGATCCGAGAGGTCAGAGCACGGGAGCGCACCTCAGCCCTGAACCTCGAAATGACAACCAAACTGTAGCCAGACACGGAGGAGTCGGCAGGACCACCTGTGGGCTCAGCCTGAGTGCTCAGGCGACCACGGAGCGCTGTGAGGACAGCAGCAGCCCAGGGATGAGTGCCCGGCGTGGCGAGCGCGGCCGGGCAGCGCCGAGCCCCGGGCGGGGCGGAGGCTGCGCTGCCGCTCGCAGCGCTCAGGCACGGGGCAGAACTTCAAAGGCAGCTCTGACTTTGATAGAGAGCGAGCAGGGGCTGCTGAGGAGGGACCTGAGCTACAGAGCAACCCGGCATGTGCTTCGCATTTCAGAAATTGTACGCAGAAAAAGGCTCCGCGGATTTATCAAAAAAAAAAAAAAAAAAAAAAAGGGTGGTGGGGGGAGAAAGGCAGCACGGATTAAAAAGTGCTGGGCATGGAGATTCGTCTTAAGGTAGTGTTCTTGAGCCCCGTACGTGCTATGACATTGCTGTCTGAAAACTGCAGTGTTTGCACTTAAATAGAAATTGTTTAGGTTTTTTCCCATTTGGAGTTATTTAGCGACACCTCTCCTGAGATGTGAATGAGGGCAAATGAAACATCCATTGTGGTGCTTACCAAGTGCAAATTACATTAATTTGTCCTTTGGAGAATAACCTTTAGCCATTACAAAATACACTCTACTGGCTTTCTTGCTCCCTCCCCTCCTCTTTTACTCTTTTCTAGGACTTTTGAAGCAGATTTTTGTTGAATAGATCATACAGGATTATACAGTTATAGCTTGCTTTCATATATTTCAAAAAGAAAATCATAAATATGACCTCATACGTTAATAAATCAATTATGGAATGCTGTTTTACACATATGCTCAAAACATGACCTCTTCCAAGTTCTCTTAGAGCAGAAAGTTGGAGTTTAGATGTAAGGCACTTTATCTTTAAAGATATTGGGAATAACAATATCTGGTAAATATTAAGTCAAGCAGGTTTTCAGTTAAGGTTTATCTTGCCTTCATTGGTTTATTAAAGCTTGCTCAACAACACGGTTTAAGTTATTCATGAATAAGCCTTAACTTTACTTTTCTTCAATAATGAAATTGGTGATCAGTAGCTGTAATTTACTTAATCACTATTGCACTATGAAGGGCTGAAGCAGACTGAGTTTTATATATGCTCTTTTGCACTCTCAGAGGCAATTCATCAGTAAAGCATTTTCATTTTATAAAACAGAACAATGCTGGTGACTCATGAAGACTTATATAATTGCTTTTTTGGGAGTTTGACAGGAAAAAAAAACCATACAGCAGCCAATCCATGTAACTTTTAAATATGTGAAACAAAAGATGCCCAGAACATTCTATTTTAGGTTTTATTCTCTGCTAAATTTTGTCCTGGGCTCGATGTAAAAACTCTGGCTTTATTTTTGCCTGCCTGAAGGAGATGTGATAAGGTTTAAAAAATGTTACATAGAAAATAAGAACTCCAACAAAATATCTCTCATTGCTTTCCGTAGTTCCTTTATGGCTTCCATTGCCATGATATGGAGAAAACCAGCATTTTCTCATAGTGATTCCTCCTCAGAAGCTGTGCTCCTCTCCCATTTTGGAAAGTGATGCACAGAGACTGAAAGCCAGATGCAGGAAGGGGACACAGAGCGCTCCGGGCTTGGACACAGCAGAGGCTCCAAGGTCCAGGTTTTTTGGACATGAACTCAGTGGAGATCAAAGGAATTCACAAACCAACATCTCTTCCCAACATCCATGGACATTTTCCTGTTCAGCCCCAGAGTTCCCACATGCCTGCAGCTGGGTGCACACAGGCTGGGACCTGCAGCAGTTATACAACCCAAGGGATGGCAGGTGCCACCTTTTCCATCTGGGGCTTGCCCTCACCAAGCTGAAGTCTGAGTCTGCTGGGGAGAAATGTGATGGAAGCATTTCACCATGACCTCTACCACACATAATGCTGTGGGAAACAGGCACCCCAAACTGCAGAAGAGCAGGGAGGTGAGCAGAGCCATGCTTGGCAGGCAGGATGCCTCTTGCCCCCTCACCCACGTGGTGGATAGGGCACAAGTTTAACAAAACAAATGATCAAATTCAAACCCCTGGTTTTATCTACCTCTCACTTTATATAGAAGCACCCCCTGAACAATAAACACAACCCTATGACATTGTTTATATTCAGAAGACAAGAATTGCTCCTTTTGATAGGAGCTACACTGGTTTACATCAGCTGAAAGTCCCGCTTCTCTATCTCATAACACCTAATATCAACACACCACCCAACTGTGTGTGGTGTCAAAACACCTTCTTTGAGGTGAATTTCCTCAGTACCTGGCAGGATATATATACATACCAGGCACTTAAACATCCTCTTGCCACCACAGCTAGATGCTGAGGAAATGAAAATGAACACAAAGGTATTGCTATCAGGACACTCATGAGAAGTGGAGAGCCTGCTACTGCGTATTTCAGAGAAAACAGTGCTATTAAAGGACACAAATGTGATACTTGATTTGGATGTTTTCCCATGCAGATGAAAGGAGTCAGTCCTCATGTAATTCTGGAAGAAACTGATTAGATTTATGTAGGCAAGTATCAGCTTGTGATTAACATTTAGGTGAGGATGCGGTTATGTGCTACGGGAAATATTGCTGTGTGCATTTTCTGTTTACTTTCATTATCTAATGTGCTCTGTATTAGGCTAGGAAAGGCAGAAGTTGTTATTTCAGAGGGTTTTGAGTACTTGTAAATTTATTACTCTTTCCTGAGACACGAATTGAGCACATTACTTCTTTATAAACGCAGTCTTTTTGGATAGACTGGTGTAAAATGCCTTCCAAGCAGTTTCAAGCCAGGCTGTTGTTCTGCTTGGAACAGGTAAAAAAAGGCTTGAAGAATCAGTTTTCCCAAAGAAAACTGCATCTCACAAAAAAATACTTGTTTTAAGAAGTCACTTTGCTGAAGAGTTCAATCACAGAAGTGTGTGTGGGCCTGTATATATACATATAGATATGCATATGTATATGCACACGCACGTATGCATTGTGTTTCAGTTGAACAGGGATAAAAGAAATCAGAGATTTTACATTTTTCATTTGTCAAAAAAAAATCTGTTATCAAAATGCTTCATTTCTGGCAGCATTTGTATTGAATCCCACAGGGATATTTACCTTCAGGTAACCTCTGTGTAATTCATGTCATTACAGCTAAGGGGAGATAGACCAGTTAGTCACTGCCTAAAAAAAAATAACAAAATTAAAAAACAGGGGGGAAAAAAACCAGCCAACACTGTTGTATAAAAGCTCAGAAATCCTTTCATGCACTGTCTAGGCTTGGAATATAGAAGGAAATCTCTGCCAAGAAGCAAAGGATGTTGAAACAGAATCATGCAATGTGTTAATGCCGCAGGGCATTGGAAGTGAGATGCCAGGGACTTCAATCAGAAACTGAATGATCTTTGTGATATAGCAAAGAGGATGGAATAACATCAGAGAGAGCTGTGCACACAATGGAAAGAAACAGCATAATCATTTGTCATCACTCCAAGGGAACGAGTGCCGGCAGTGACGTTTTCCGGGCCAACTGATTCGTGTCGTAGTTTGAGGTTCAAATACCTCTCAGGAGCAGATACCACCAGCACCCTCCTCTAATGGCATGGAAACTTGCAGCAATATCCACCTCATCTGACACTTCAAAGGCCTCGTGCTCTGGTCCTCAGACAGTTAAGTGTGGATACGCCATGGTGGCTATGAAATCAGATTAACTTAAAGAGCTTGTATAATTCACAGCCTATTAAGTTAACCCAATTTCAAAACTGGTTCCACTTTGCATGAGAATGGACATCTGTGGCCTTAAAAATCTTCTACCATTTTTCATTCTTTATGAGGTGTTCTTCTTTCCTTTATGCTGCTGCTGATCTCTAGCTGTGTCTTATAAAAAAACTCGGTTGAAACTGGTCAGATACCTCAAATGGTCGTGGCCTGTTTTATGCAAAATATATAATTATACTGAAATGTTATAGACAAAATGTGTCTAAATGTCTGCACATGGGCAGAACTTGAACCAGAAACTCTCACTTTGATCAGATAAGCCATTTGGTCAACAGTGTTGGTCAGCTTGCTATAGATTTTGGCAATAAAGTCACCTGGTTTCCAGTGCTGATAGGTCAGTAGCTCTCAATAGGATCTAAAGGCATCATCATATGGTGTCCAGCCCTTCTGTAGAGGGCCCTACACAAATATTAGAAAAAACACCCCCTAATTTTAAGCTTCTGCTTCTGAAAGTCTTGCATTTAACATTCAGCCTTTGTTTGCCAAAAAAAACCCATAATACTACATCAAGTACATCAAGTATTACATA
Organism: Anthoscopus minutus; assembly: GCA_013399455.1. Taxonomy (NCBI): domain Eukaryota; kingdom Metazoa; phylum Chordata; class Aves; order Passeriformes; family Paridae; genus Anthoscopus; species Anthoscopus minutus. Next base: position 275,014 of record VWYI01004440.1, on the reverse strand, counting down.
CTAGAAACCGTTCCTGTAAATATGTGGAGTTTTAAGATACAGGGATGTACATGAAGCAGAGAGCAGTACTTTCAGGCTGAGGAGCAGCCAACACTCACACTTAGATGGTGAAACCAAACTCTAATTATAAGATATCGTCTCGCCAATATATCTTCATATTTCAACATCCAATACAACATAATACAGTCTAATTTATAAGGTGCCTTATCATGCAAACTTCCATAGGCACAGTAATTTAAAAGGGATTATATATAAGCCCCTCTAAAAGCAAATATCAAAAAGAAAAGATTCCTGGTCTTGTTATATTTCAAAAACTTTTATTGAAGGAGATTCCCTGCTTGCTTTTGGGGTGGTGTGGAAATCCAAAAAGAAGAAGGTATATGCTAAAATCGTTAAAATTGGATGTTTCATTCTGGTAGTTAAATCTATGCCTGGCAATCAAGGAAAGGTCACAAATTCATCTTTTCAAAGGGCTGTGCCTTAGATCTGTGTAAATCAGTGCCATTTCACCAACTTACAGCAGCTGAAGATAACCCCACTGCTTCTAGGAATGTTGTGGGAACACTTGGTTTGATTCTTCACATTGACACATATTCCTAAAATAAAGAGGATTCTTCCCCCCCTGGTTTTTGTCATCTAAGTTTCCAAATGGCAGGATTTTGTAATTACTTTCTCATGGACTTTCAGAGTACAAAGTGTTCCTGACTTCCACTGCTACCAGGCACGGGCTGCAGGATGCGAAGGGAAGCAGAATTTACCTGCCCAAAGTCAGGACAGCAAAAGCTCCTCAGGCAGTTTTGAAAAGCGTGAATGGATTGAAGATTTTTCATGCAAAATACACGTAAGAATATAGCACTTCTGTGCCCTGCTATCTAACTCTGCCACATAGACATCTTTTTCCCATTCTCCTAATAAACAGGGTTCATGGATAAATTCCAGCTGATTGCTACGCTCTGAACAAAGCAAGAGCTATGAAAATGCTGGCAAGCACATTCTCACCAAGATTTGCATAAGTTTTCATTCAGGATTACAGGCTTTGTCCTACCCAGATGAAGACATTTAACATTTTCTTTGACTTTATCAGCAGTTGGAACATCAGTAAGATGGTTAATAGGCTGCCTCAGGAAGCCAAGGCTCCACTTCTTTTTTCAATTTCTGTTTTAAGGGAAATTAGCCATTTAGTAAAGATATTAATTTATGAGCATTTCCTGCTGCTCATACGAGTGGAGATATCTTTGGTCAAACTGAGATTCTTGGGTGCTTTAGATTTTGTTCTCGGGTACCAAGGAGATCCTTTTACCAAAGATTTGCTACTTGAGATACTCCAAGTACAGACAATCCACAGAAACTTCAGCTTCCAAACAAGATGGAAAGGTAGTTCTCCTGTAGAGCTGTGAACACACATATTATGATTAGACAGTTTGACCACCTGGGCAGTAGCAGAAAATGGTGTAAATGAAGAGCATTCCATCACTGTGTGGTTGTCTGCCCATTCCCCTCGGAGAAGGGAGGTGAACAGCTACCATGAGAATGGAAAAGCACACCCAGTGTTTCCTCCAGGACATTCATTACTCAAAATGTACCCTGGGATCAGCTTCTGCACACCAAAATTCTATTCTTGGAAAGGCATAAAAAGAAATCTCCGTGTAATACCCCAGGTTAAAAAGGCAGACACATCCAAACAAACCCAACTACCAGATGCTGCCTTTGGTTAGGATTCAATCTTTGACTGTAGTTTTTAAAAGGCTTTCTCCAGGAAATTAATATAACTTATCTCAAGCCTACCACAACCTGCTTGATGCTCTTTACCCAGGAACAATCAAACAATTTATATAAAGTAATTGAAATGACCTTTTCTGTGCACTGAGCCATTGTAAGTGATAGTATGGAAATGCACCAACATGTCACGACATCCACTGCATCCAGCTTAAGGTACTCATCCATTATTCTAAATAGATGCCTTGTAAAATGAATGGAATGTTTGTTATTATGAGAAAATAAGTCAAAAGCACTCAAAAGCATTAATCAGATAAAAATAATGTGGAAATCTAAACTTTCAAGAAAGAAAACAGTGAATCATCTGTGAACTTGGCGCTGTATCAAGCATACACCACTCATCTTCACTCAAAAGGCCCTTCATGACCAATCCACACTCCACCTTATCATTTTATGTGTTATCATCATGTCAGCTCTCTCCTTGGATCAGCCAGTGGTGTTTGCCATCATCCCCTCTGTTGCACTTCTGCCCTTTCTCCCATGCCAGCCTCCATGTATGGAAGAATCTCTCATAGATGTCATCAAACCCCTTTGTCCTCTCTCAAATGCTGCTGGAAATGTTTCCTTTCCTCAGACAGCCATAGGAAAACATTGGTACTGAATATAATGACTTTTTTCAACTCTGCCTATTCTTACCTAATTATTTCCTTATGCTTCCATGTCTGGCTGGTACAACTTCACTACTTCAGTTCTACATCTCCTGCTTCTACATCTTAGACAAGAAATGAATAAAAGTAGGAATTTAGTCCTTGGTTCCTATTTACAGAGTACTCAGTAGGAGAGGTTTCTGTCTATAACTGGGAATTCTTAACTATTACTGGTTTATTAATGGTAACTTCTCAGCAGAGCTGTACATTTTTATTTGGGTTATATAAAACCCTGTGGCAACATCCAATCATATGGACTCAGTCCTCTCACTACTGAAAAATAAACCATCCTAAAAATTTTATTTTTCCCCTATAAATAGGGCATTTATTAGAGAATGCTCTGTCAATCAGTGTAAAATTAGTCACAATCCCTTCAAGTCATTTTTAGAGGAAAAGAATTAACACAACAGAAGATCATAAAGACATCCAGCCACCTACTGTCCATATAAGTTAATAATCATTGTGACCTGAAGATGCAGGTTGAAATCACCCATGTCTGGATGTGCTTTTGGTGAGCTGGACAGTTTCAGTGAAGAGAGTCATTATTGCCACATCACTCTGGGAAAGGCACTGAAGTCTGGCCCTTCTGTTTGCAGTGATTTACTTTCATTGCATATGCCCATCCTGGGAGAAAACTAATTTATTACTAACTTAGGAAAAAGGTTTCTTTGACCAGCCTTGGTAATTGTTGGTTTTCATTTAAATGCTTTTGGTTCTATCTAAACCATATTTTCAAAAGTTTTTCTCCTCTCACAGCCTTAATCTCAAGTAATAACTTTAAAAAAGCAGCAGAATTTAATATAAACCTTTACTGGTAAGACAGGTAATAATAATAACAGTAAAAAGTGATTTCCCCACCACCACCAAAGTTATTCATCATTCTGCAATGCCTGAGGGAGAAAAGGTGAACTTTCTACATGTCTGAATGTCATGAAATTCAGGCAGTTTCAGTGCAAGAAAAAATGAATTCCAAAGCTGTGAATCTGTTCTTTCCATTATGGTTCCCAGAGAAATACAAGACCTTCCACAACATGTAGGGAAATAAAAATGTCTCATGGCTGTAGAGTTTGCTAAACCCCAGACACTTGGTATTTATACTGAACAGGTTATTGTGAAGTGTGTGGCAGTGGTATCAGGGAAATATTTCTTGTTGTGCAAAGTAAGACAGACTCTAGAAACAATCTGTAGCAACTAACAGAAAACAGAAGAAAACCAAACATATTTTCTTCAGTTGCATTTTTTTGCTTGTGTTTAAACCATGCTTCACTTTGTAGTTACATTTCATTGCTTCTCTCATAAGCTTGTAGCAGGGACAGTTGTGTGGTGCTACGTGTGCATGTCTGTGATGGAAATGAATGAACAGTGGTGCCATTCTTACCAAAATCAATGGCAAACACCCCACTGACTAAACAGGAATGAAAAGATAGCTCCAGAATAAATGCAACAGCACCCATGTTTTGTCAAAGGAAGGATGCCAGGAGCTTGCCTGTGAGCTGATGTTTCATAAGACCATGGAGTGGCCCAGGCACCCAGCTAGGCCACAAAATCAGTTTCTGTGAAAAAGAAACCAACAAAATGAGTACCAAGCCTCCTGAACAAGGAGGAATGAGAGTCTCAGAGGTAATTTCTGTGTTTCTCATCACTGGTGGGAAGAAGCACGGGTTTGCTTTGTGGGGCACACAGTCCTCCCAGATGGAAATACAAGTGGGGTTGAAAGTCCAGCAGTCCGAGCTCACAGCTGTTCCTGCTACATCAGAAGACAAATCCAGATGTGCAGGGGGCAAAATCATTTGCCTTCACTAGCTGGAGATAAGAGACACCCATGGCGTTTCCACCCAGACTGAGAAATGAAGCAGAAAGTTTTCAATACTTTGAGCAATTTTAACACATCATGTGCCAGTTTTAAGACAGTTTTCAGGTGAGGGCTTGGCCTTCATCCTCCTATTTCACAGACTGGTGTATTTAAACATGGATGAGCAGTTATGACTTTTTTCCAACGCCTAGGATATCACATCAAACCTGGACCCCACTGTTTCACACAGCACTCGTTCACACCACTTAAAAGCCTTCTGTACTTGGCATGCCAGGGAACAGATGCAAATAGAGGTCAAGATACTGCACTAGACTCATCCCACTAGACAAGCTTCTGGCCTCCTAATGAGTGATTTTTTAATTAAAATTGAGGTTGCACATGCAGGTTGTCATCTCATCGGTGGAAGTTAGAGACACTGAGCTTGGGGAAAGGGTTCATTGGGTAACATTTAACAAAGATTTTCTTTCTTATAAAAGCCCAAGCAAGCATAAACATTTTATCAGCATCACATCTGAGCGTAGAACATACTAAATATCTTATATACCACAGTAAAATGTAACAGTTAAGTGTCCCACTGCAGCCCCAGCCAATTCTTCCCACAGCCACAGGCTCCTTTTCCTCTGGCTTGTGGATCCCTGGGAGCTCCCTCCAAGCAGGTGCAGCCCTGCAGACAGGGCAGGCACACACTCAGCTTGAGCTTTCTTCAGCCCCTTTCTCTTCAGGCTCCCAGCTTTATTTCCTCCTAGAATAAAATGCATAAAACAAATTCACCTCATCAGCCACATCGCCTTTCTTCTGTCTGCCAAGGGCTTTGCAGACCCTCCAGTGTAACACCTGACATTCTGCATTCTCTCCTGCTCAGGCTCTCCATACTGCTTTCCCTGTAATTGTACCCACCACTGGGGTATTTTTTAATAGCCACCTGCTATTTTTTGAAGACCTGAGGACCAGGTGAAGGGCTTTAGAGGCCAGATGAACCATCTAGCTCCAGCTAGATGTTTGAACTTAGTGCATTTCAGAGCAGGGTCTTATGCCTTTGTAAATGCCAGCCTTTGTCTGATAAGGTATCTGCAAAAATCTTCCTTGGCTGAAGTTCCACATCACATTTTTACAGAAGGTGGGCTTGATCTAGAGGAAGGAAGCAGAGGCAGAGCCAGCAGACTCTGAAATCCCCAAGAGCTCAGGGGCTGCAGATCCTGCTTCTGTCACTGCAGCAGGATGAATTTCACCTCCCAGCAGAATGGCACCTGCGAGAGAAGAACAGGTGAGAGAGCAGGAACACCTGGATTCACTTCTTTCCTCTGCCCAGATTTCAGTTTGTTACTTAGTCTCTCAATACCTTTCCTCCCCATCTGTAAATTCACCATTTGAGAACCTTCTCCTCCAACCTCATCTGGAGATATCAGTTCTTTCCCACTTCATTGAAACACTAAATATATATGTTAGGTAATGGGGTTCTCAGATGATGCTTGAGTATGGTGATAGAGGAAACACTTTAAACAGGCTGGTTATCAGTCTATTACAAAATTTATTTTTCACTTAATCAGGCAAGGAATGATTTGAGCCCTTAACAAGCTTTTCCTTTCAAACACAGACCCGAGTCATGGCACCAGCTGCTGCTTCATCCTCTCTCCTGGGGAACCCCTGAACTTTTCAGCCTTGTTTTAAATCCATTGTGTCTGGTTTCAGTAATATTAAATGCACTTTTAGATGGCACACTATGAGATTTTGATAGGTTACATTATCAATCAAACTTTAGGGATATTGAATCAATGGCTGCATGTACTAAATCAGCTGGAGGATTATTTTTTCTGTTTTTGCCAATTTTACAGGCAATATCACCTTTTTATTACCATTACTGTCACCAAAAACAGAAATCATTGAACATCTTCTTTCAAGTTTTGCCAATAATTTATTAAGACTATTTTGTAAAAAGCAGTCGTGAATTTTCTCATAAGAAATTAAGTAAAGAAATTGAGTAAAGATAAAAAGAGGACTGTAGAGTTTGGGGAGCAATATAACAGACCCAGCTTTTTAGTCACCTGCAAGAAATCCTTCTGAAGCTCGGGGAACTGCTTTTATCTGCAAACACAAGTGATGATTCTCTGGCAGAACTCACAGTTATTTCCAAAGAAAAGCCACGTCTTACAAACAGGGATCTCCTTAACCAAAGACTGGATGAAAGAAATACTTCCAAGTTGCACCAATCCCACACTGAGTTTTTGCTGAAGGTGTCCATTCCTTGCAACACTGGGTCTAACCCTGCTCCACTAAAATTAATGGAAGAAATTTCCTGTCAACCCCTTCCTAAGAGGAGTGCAGTTGTCATTACAGTGTTGAAACGATATTGCAAAATACTTGGTTGTGTTTCAAAAATATTTCTTTTTTTTTTTTTGTAATTGCCAGCAATTAAACATGTTTATCAGATTTTTAGCCTCTCTCCATCATTCAGAGAGGTAATTAAAAGTTTAGTCATTGCACAGTGGGCTGTTTTCTGTTTCATTAACTGCAGTGAGTCTCTGAGAACGGGATGATGCTGCTCTTGCAGTGTTGCAATTCCACAGAGCTTCCCGTGGGCAGGCAGGACCCTGCTCAGCGCATCTTCCTTCTCTTTTAAATCCCACCCACTGCAAAACCCATTTCACCCTGGGACCTGGGCTGGACTTACTGGCAAAAAAAAAATTACGTGTTCCAACCTCTCCGAAAATGAAGTCATTTATCCAGGTGCCAAAGCTGGATTTGTGACTAATACCACAATATTCTGCATGAGAGCTGGGCCCTTAAACACCTTATCTAAGGTTTTATTCCTTCAGATGCCAAAAGGAAGAAACTGTTGCTGTTTCAAGTTAAACCCAGGTTCACCTTTTGTCCTGGGTTTAATCAGAATGTTTTACAGCCCAGATGGCTTCTGGTTGAATCTCCTCCATCCTGCTCCTCCAGACACAAAATCTCACTATTTCTGGGCAAAAAATTGATACTACTACTTCCAAGGCTTAGCATCTCTGTTAAGGCTGTAGTACAGCAGCTTTGTGCCTCTTGGCACCTCTGGTTTCTGCTTACCCAGAGCTTTAAAACCAAAATTGCAGTGAGTAGAAATCCAAAGCACTCTAGGATTCACTATTTACTTTCGATTCTGCGCTGCAGAGTCTGACTCCAATACATTTGGGTATCACAATTGCAATTTCTAAAGCTATTTACCTTGAAAAGTTTGTATTACAGTGCTAGTGGTGACATATGAAAATAAAATATTTACTCAGTTGTGGGATTCACTCCTCAGCTTCAGCAAGAGGTTTGCCTCAAAAGAGGCTGAGGGCTTTTTACTGACCTAGAGGAGTGCCATGATACTTGGAGAAATAAGCATGAATCTGTTGCCTACATGAAATTATTCTACACTGCATAAAAGATTTTTTCAACCCATTGACTCCAAACAAAGGCAATATTGTCATGTTGCAAGTGAACAGAAAAATAATAAAATAATTGAATAATACCGTTGGGAGTCATAAAAAAATTAATTTTGCCATTGTTTGAAATGCCTGCATTAAAGTGACAGCTGAGGCATCTGGGCCACGGTAAAGGAGTAAACAAATCTGAATTTCAGTGATATATATATATATATATATATGCTGCAAAAATCAGTGCTATAATAAACAAAAATGGGTTTAGTGCACTCACAGCATCACACCTGCCCTGTTGATCTGTGCAGATCCTGTTTGAACCATCCCTATCAGACTGTGATAAAGAGTCTGTTTCTCAGGACACATAAATGAAAATTATTTCTACCCAAATATTGGTGGACATGTTAAAAAAAATTTAAAAGTAATTTTGTGCATGTTCTACTTTCAAATTGTTTTATAAAATATATTTTTAAATCACTAAGTTTGCAAATACTAAATTAGTAATGCCTGTAATCCTTGCTTAATGGAAAAGTAACGATTTTGCTGATAAATAGATGTAAACATGAATTTCATGGGTTAGTACACTTATTCATATTAATTTATTTCTTCATTGCTTAAGAGGTTTCACCTTCATTCTCACATAAATCTTTTAAGCATCAAGCATGATGTTTCTAAGCATTAGATGTCACTGTACTTTTTTTGCTAAAATACTGGATTTTGAGAGCAGTGGTTTCCCCCTGTGCAGACATTTCATAAATCACCTTTTAATTCTCCTTTGGATAAATAAAGCAGTATATTTTTAAATTGGTTGGTAGAAATCATATTTTCCAGACTATGCATCACCCAACCAAGTAAAACCAGAACACTTCCCAGTGACTATTTCCCCCTTGACTTAAAAATGCACATTCCAGCCACTTGTTAATTTTCACCTACACAAAACCAAGATTTTACTGGATTCAGATCATCCCTGCACAGATACAAAGATGAGATTTAGAGTCAGCCTCCAGTATGTTGACAAATAAATTTTCTGCTGTTGATTAGGAAAATGATTTGAACCCAGTCCAGTTCTACCCATAATATTTCTTCTGTTTGCCTCCCACTTTCCCACATCATTAATGCACCTCACAACTCAAGCACATTCATCTTTGATGTTCTCTTCAGAACCTCCCTGCCCCTCCAGCTCCTGTGCTCAAATCAGGGTTTCTGCTTCACCACTGTTTCACTGTCCTGTGTTTTACTTGGTTCTGCAGGCTGCTCCAGCTCCTCAAGCTCATCCATTTTGTCCATTCCTGATACTGCTGAGCCAATTTTAAAATTATTTCTCACTGTCCAAACCTAGTTCTTCAGCTCTGTGTGCTGGACATCCACACCTGACTGCTCACAGCAAGCTGTACACACTTATGCAGATTAGTTATCCAGGTCTCTTTTCCCTAGCTCTCAATTCAATTTAGTTTCTCATCATTTAGGACAGCTCTTGTCCTTGAAGAAATTTAGGTACATTAGAAAATAATGCTTTGCATGACTTGGATGGATCTTTAATAACTTTTGAAAAATATGTCTGAAGGAATTATAATATTATTGCTAAATTAATTTTAGTGAAATGCTTCTGGAGAGCATGCTTCGGGAATTTCTATAAGTTATATTTATCCCACCAGTGAGGATTATCTGACTTTTTATAAGCTAATCCTCTTGAGTGCTATGTCTCAATCCTATGAGAAAGCATGTAATATTTTATATTACAAGTGTTTTAATTTTATCTGCATTAATTTCCACTTTAAACACATATAAGTTTTCCCAAGGAAAGGCAGACAGCTATCCAGATGCAACATTCATAGGTTTTGGTATTTTCCATTATCATGCAATAGCATCTAGTATTTTTGAACACTTCGTTTGTTTTCACTCTTATTCCCATTGCCTCTTATTTCACAGGCCATCCCCATATTTTCATGTCTTGGCAAGTATCAGCTGCAAGACTGATTCACCTTCTGATGATTTTTTTTGTCTCACTAGAACAATCAAGGGAAGAAAAAGCAGTTCTTTAGTATTTATATTGAATTGTATTTATATGGGCTGCCAAATTCTGCCCTTAATATGTGCGTACAGCTCTTTCTGTGAATTATGCCCTTTAATGCAGTGATCCTTTATGCATTACACAATAAAATTAACATTTTTATGTCTACAAAATGAAGTAGGAGATAATTCTTCCTTCATTTCAGTGAAGTCATACAGCAGCTATGGATCTGCTCTAAGTGTAGGGATGATACTCATTTCAAAGCCATGACTGGGCCCTGATTTGTGACTTTGAATAATCATGGTGCCTTTATTGGGATATCCAGGATTATCTGCCCAGATAATTTTTCTAACATGTATGTTTAAAACCAGGAAACATTTAACTACTGTTAACTACTGTTTTTAACAGGAAACTTTTAAACTGCTCACAGTTGTACTAACAAATCACACAAATTTTTCTTGGGCAGGCTGAAAATACTGAGAAAGGGATCAGAGATATGAGTAAGCAGTAAGGCAGACATGAGAAAGCCACCAAATTTCATAAAGGACATCATTACACACCAGGTGTTTGAACAGTCACAGGCACCAACTGGAATCCTCCTGAAGTTGCTGGTATTGAGAACAGAAACTCTGACAAACCTGGAATCTCACAGGTGAGGAAGGAATGACACTCCAATGTCTCGTGGTGTTTTCTGGGTAGAGCAGAAGAGTCACAGCTTTGCAACTGGTGAGCATCCACCACTTCTGCTGTGCTTCTCCACCCATTTCTGCCTCTCAAGCTCTGCTGTGATTCCTGAGACAAAGAGGCAGCGTGGTGCAGACAGGTGTGTAAGATTTCTGTGCTCTTCTGGTGTCATTAACACTATTGCAAGGCTTAAGGGGCATTTAAGTCACACCTTGACTTCTGTCAGCTTTCCAGAGACAGGTGAGTTTCAAGAGAGAAAACAACACTTTGAAAAAACCTGCAGTCCATTATGCATCACTGCTATTAATTACAGAATATTCTGGAGCTTCAGTGGCTCCTTTGCATCCAGGTGCCAAGCTCAGCAATGAACAGCAGTGGCTGCCATGTCAAACCAATTTGGGCTGCAGCACTGACAGGAAAGGACACTGAAAGCCACAGAGGAGAGAAACATCACCTCTGGATATGGCTCAATCTGTAAAAACACCCCTGAATTTTATAGGCAGGTGTTTCTGTTCATTTACAACGCTGTAAAGGCTGTTTTAGCTACCTAATAAAGGTTTACAAGGCAATACCATTATCTATAATACAGTAACATCATTTGTTTCTGCAGAATTCATTTGTCTTGGGTGAAAACTCAAGTATTTCCTATAGAAGCTTCTCAGCACATTTCCCTTCAGAGATGCTTTTCATCCTTGTGAAATTGCAGCTGCAGGTCTGAGAGAAATGGAGCAATTTTCTCTCCCCTAACTTGAGCAGCATTGCAAACAGCCTGTGCTCATCAGAATATGAAAATATTCCCATTACATCTGTGACTCTCACTGCTCTCTACACCACTGCTTTTCAGAGGGAGAGACAAATCCTCCCAGTGTTCCTGAGCAATGCATTTTGCATTTGGAGTTCTGACTTGGCTGACACTTTTTAAAATATACATATATATTCAGAGTCAGACAGCTCCCTGGTGACTATTACACAGCTGCAGATGCTGAAGGGCACAAATTATTCCTGCAAAGGTCAACATTACCTTACACTAAAAAATTGTCTTCCTGACCATTCATTCTTTCTTGACTTCCACACTTCGAACAAGTGATGAATTTTTATGATTTCACCACCAGCCATTGGTCATATTATGTACCTCTTGGGGAGAAGGAGTGAGGAGGTGGAAAGAGACCCCAAACCACATGTAGACACCTAAAGATGTGTCCTTTTTGTTTCACAGGATGACATTAAACCAGAAGAGCCGAAGTTTCACTTGGAAGCTGTTACGGGACTTAATAACAGTCAGTGTGAGTGAGCCACAGAATGAATCTTATTAAAGGGTGCAAGGATGTGTCCAGACAGCCCGAATTTAAACTCATATTCAGTCTACTGTTTCCTACTGGCTGGCCAGTTCAGAAGGCAAGGAGCCAAGCTGCAGATCTGAGACCTTTGTGGAAGTTAGTTAGGCAATTTTAATATTGCCCAGAGCTGCTTAGCAGTAAGTGAAATTCCCCAGGCAGAACCTGTGTGGAGGATAGACATTCTGCTTCATGAAGTAGTAGGCTACTTTAAAATATGATTAAATTCAGATGTGGGATGAAAGACAGAAAAATTAGAAGTTCCTCATGACTTTCCTTTAACCAGCTGAAATATTATATTCACCTACATTGAAAATTTTTGTTTGGTTATTGCAATACTGAAAGCAGCATAAATTTAAAAGATCTCCACCTCAAAAATGAAAGCTTATGCATTGCAAGCTTTGTAAGAATCCTTCTTACTTCTTCCTTCTGCTCCACATTCTTAAAATTGATATCAATGCATCAAATGTTTTTATTTCAACTGAAGTTGTAAAAAAAATGGTTCCTTCAAAGAGTTTCCTATTAGCACACACTGCTTTCTCCAACAGAAAATGGAGGAAGAAGAATTGGCTGTTATTTAATTCTTTATTAAAAATGCTCAGCTCCTCTAATACCACAGGAGACATAGAATAGAGTAGAATTCACAGGCTGCAGGCAAGAACTTTCTCCCCTTTTGTCAGAGCAGGCAGCATGTAGAGTCTGGCCCTAATCAGATTAGGTTGTGCATGTTTATAAACATCTGAAGACCATAAAGAAAGACTCCCAATTAAAAGATACTCTGGATTTGCTTCTGCAAGAGTTGCAGAAAAACATGGCGATTAACATTTCCATTAGACACTGGGTTTGGCACAAACCACACTTGTTGAACTGGGTCCTCTGGAAATCTCTTTTCTACCAGAACATATCCCTGGGTTCTTTTCAGATACATTGAAAAAACATGTCCCATTTGATCTGGGTGTATGAAATTACACAATGCCATGTCACTGCATGGGATGTAACCCACGTAATGTAATGCACATTCAAGCAAAACTCCCTTTTCCATTAAGGGCAGGAGTAAATTACAGATAGGAGTTTACCATAATTGACCACAAACTGGCAATAAGGCCTATTTTCTGTCTTTGTAGATTACTATCAAGTTACCTAAGCCCTTCTCGAGCTTACTTTTAAAAGTAGTTAAGAATATAAAAGATATTTAAGATTAATCCATTCTCTGGATAAACATGTTGTGTGAACCATCCAAGCTATGTGGAATGGAGAATGAATCCAAGATGCTGGTTAGGTGTGGTCTGTTTGGTAAACAGCCAAACCCTGCCTACAGTTTTTCACAAAAATACTTAAATTGCTTTTTTTCCCCCCAGTTATTCCTCAATTAAGATCTGTGCTCTTGTTACTTCCTAACAGTAACACAAGGCTGAACTCATGTCCAGCAGCTGCCCACAATGTGTCTCCTACAGCTGAAATCACTTCATCATTTATTATTCCAAAACACTAAATAAGGGCAGACATTTCCCTAAAGAATTGATTTTTAAGGGCTCTGTATCAATCAGTTCTTTTTGCCTTTGATCCTCAGTAATAAGGGAGCCAAACCTTTAGAAAATTCAATATGTAGCCCATTTAAAGATATTCTAGACTTTCTGATGCTCCCATGAACCACCTATTTGCTTTAGACAATCAGCAAACTTTTTATTAACGGGATGTTTCATCAGCACGCAAGGCAAACCCATGGCAGTGTTTCTCTGAGGCAAATCTAGAAAAGTAAGCAGCCTAATTGGGCCATTTGCATTTTAATGCTGCTTCAGCAGCTTTGATTAGCAATATTTTGTCAAAGCACAGGTGTTGAGCCTTCCCTGTGCAACGTCTCCACCATCACTTATGGCCCACAGACGCATCTGCAGACCACATCCCTCCATCTCTGGGTTCAAGCACTGGAGGAATTCCAGTCAATGTCTTTTGTAGTATTTTTTGTGAGTTAGTTTAGAAATGAACTCACTTTTTTAAAGCAGTGTGTTCCCAAATCCATTTCTCCTTGTAAAATGGACCTTTCCAACACCTTAGGATTTTTTTACTTTCTTTGTTTCAATTGCCTCTTATTTTACTTTATTAAATGAAGTAATCTCCAGCCACTACAAAATATTGGCGTAATTTATTCAAATGCAACCCGCCCTATGAGCAAGAACTAGAATCTCACAAAAGCAGCTGCATTGTATCAACATTTAAGTTTGGATGATGCTCTTGCCTGTCCTGGGATGTGTTCAGGTGGGGGTAGGAAGAAGTGGAACGTATTTATCATCAGAATACAGAGAAAATACTACACATAAAAATTCCTGCATAAAGTTTTTTAAAAGTCTTTCTCGAAAAAAATAAAACCCTAGAGTGTGGGCTTCCACATTATTATTGTTATTATTACTACTACTACTACTGGAATTACAGTTCTGGACATGCCTCAGGAAGGAAGCCTGTATGATCACACAACACCTGCAGACTTCTGTGTCAAACAGGATGGGAAAATCACCTGCTCACAGCACAAAAAGACTTTTCTATCATATATTGTAAAACAAGATGCTGTAAGTGCCCTGGAGGAACTGCCTTTTCATTGCTGAGCCCTGTTATAACACTGTTCCTCGTGTAATTCTCACTCAGGGTAATAACATATGATTTCAAGTAATATCCAGGCTATAAAGAAAGTGGGAAAAAACTTGAAGTGGTGCCAAACAGACCCAGTGGTTTTGTGGACCTTAGGCCCTGTGTTATGGAACACAACCCAGAGTACAAGGAGTGAATCAAAAATATAATTCTTTGGGTCAGATTTGATACAAGAATTGAGCACAGTCAAGCTCAATTAAATAATTAAAATTTTAGTACTGGCTTGAAATAAAATATGTGAAGTATATCTCTCTTCTATTCCTCCAAACACTAAAAACACCCCTGCTACTTTTCCAACCAGCAATCACTTTCTCAGAAGTGCACAGAAACTTGGCAGAAAGTTGATTGGTTTCTGCCCCAAACCTGTTATCAGCAGAATATCAAGAATATAAATCAATGTCCATAAATCTTCCCCCTTTCTTGAGCTGAACTTCATCAACAACAAAATCAAAGCCTCAACCTCAGTTTCAACCCCACGGGCATCTCCAGTGCCTCCAGCATCTCTCCATAACTTCTGGATTCACAACAATAACTCCCATTTCTTTTATATTCAATGGAATAAATAGGCCAAAACAAGCCTGGTAATTTTGTGCAGGATCCTTGAGGCTTTGAAGGGATGGATTTGCCATCCAGTTGCTTTCTGCATTAGGTTTATTTATGTGCTGGGCGTATTTCAGAGACATCCAGCTACTTCAGAGAGAGGACACATCCTTCTTTCTGACGATGAGTCTTCCCAGAGGAAGCCTGTCTGGAGATTTAGAAGCAAATTCTTGTGACTGAATCATCATCGTTCAATTGTTCTCCATTAAAAATGATTTTATTATGTAAACAATTAAGTTCAATTATATGGATTTAGAAAGCTTTTAGTCCAACTTGCTCTTGCACTGACACGTTATAACATAAGCCTTAACACCACTTCTGAGAAGACTGTACCCAAAACAGCACTTTTCTTAGATTTCCATAATCCTTTGGGTCCGGACTTGAACTGCCCTGAAATCTGGTGGGAAATGTGCAGAGAGCAGGGATGTGCCAGAAACTTCACCTCTTCCCTGTCTTTCCAGCCTCTTCCCTGCCTTTCCAGCCCTTCTTCTGAAAGAATAACACCCAACAAAGACAGAGCCCTCTGGAAGGCACAAAGGAGCCTGACATGGGCCAGGATTCTTCCCCCCAGACTGGTCATGGCCACCAGCCTTCCAGCCAGAGGGAATGCTCTTCATTCAAAGAGCTGAGCTCTGCTCAATTTTGCTTCACAAAGCACAAAACCAACAACATCAGTGTGCTATTCCCCATTTTAGATGTCTGGTGTCAGGCACACAGGAAGCTGAATTAATGTGGACTTGCTTGGGCGCTCACACTAATCACATTTCCTGGGGTCTAGGAACTGCTCTCACTTGCCAGTTTGACCACTCTGTGCTTCTCCTCTCACAGCCTGGAGGACTTGCTAAAAGTTAATTCAAATTGTTCTATGTTTGCACAAATATTTAATTGACTAAAATTAAGTATTTTCATAAATACATCCAGACTGAAGTTCTCTCTGACTTCAGCCTAAAGTTCTTTTCTTAAAAAAGGACTTCACCTCTACTGAAATTAATTTTAGCAGCCTCCTTCTGGACTAAGGGGAAATAAATAATGCCACATCTGTGTAAGTTGGAGATAAGTCCTCCAGAGGACAACAGCTGCTTTCTCTCCCCTTTCTTTATATTTAATATCATTGTATGTCATCTTAACAGCTGTATTCACTACAGATTCCCTGTGGAGCTTTTGGGTCATTCACTTTCTAAAAGCATAACCCAGAAATGCACACTCAGGGCATTAATGCTCACCCTGGCTTGACTCACACTCGTAATGGTTCCTTGGGTAATTAACAGTTTTCATCATCAGGTCCTACATGATTAAAAAAAAAAAAAAAGAAAAAAGAAAACCTTAATGGCAATAAAAATATTGGAAGTCAGCTACTTCATATTAATGACTTGTTAATGTAACATTATTGCTGGTGCTTTAAGGAGTGTTGTCCTTAGATGCTGCACTGCATTTATGAAGGACTTTGGGAAAAAAGAGAGTATGGTGCTGAGACTTATTGCATTAGGAGATCGGTTTAACAGATTGTTTAGTTTTGGTAATATAATTTGACATCTAAACATAAGCTGAGAGGGATCTCCCACAAAACCTTTGATAATATGATTCATTGTCAAATGTTTGTTTTGCCTATCTGGTACTCATTAATTAATTCTTTTTAATATATCTTGGATTTACTGATTTGGAAAAAGAGAATTATTCTTATTGATGTTGCTAAAATATCCAGGTGGCTTGAATTTCACCAACTAGATGGTATAATCTAGCACATTTGTGTAGACCTAATCAAATCTCTACTAACAGATGTGAAGAGCCCAGCATGGGAGCAAATGTTTGTGTCTATATGATAATTAAATTACCTCAATAAAGAGAATAAATGAACAATGATGACTATAGTTTTTTTAAACCTAGGTTATCTTCCTCCTGCACAGCCTCTATTAACCCCTTTAGCAATTGGTAAAATTTGAAATTTTTCAGAATGAACCATGGTTTACAGGTAGTATCTTTGATTAAATCTACTGACCAGACAATGAGATTAAGTATTCCTATGCCTCACTATTAATGAAAATCAAATACATAATAAGTTCTGCATGAAAGATATGCTATGTACAGTGTATTTAATTTCATATAAACAGTTGTGACACCATCAGTCTGTGCTTTAATTCATCTTTTAGTTCTCTCATTCTTGGGAAATTGCTTTGATGATTATCACAGCATTCTTAAACATCTTTGTCCAAATTTGAAACGTGCTCACATCTTTAACAGGCTTGTGTCCTTTGTATAAGCTGGATGTGGCTGAATAGGCATTTCTGAGAGCCCCAGCAGGCACCTGAGTGACCCATGTGCTGCCAAGGATTTTCAAAACCTGGCCCTCTAAATCTAGTTGGCGATACAACCAGACAGAAAACGTCATTTCAATGACTACAAAGTTCCACCAAAACTTCTATTTTAATCCATTCCTCAGTATTCATTTCCCTAAAATTCACTTTAGGGATACCTATTAAAACAAGCTTCATGAGATAAAAAGATATTTTAAACCTATCTTTGTTTTGAAGGCGACCTTGTGGCAATGAGATGCTTCCACAAGAGAGGGGGGCCAGCCCTTGGTAGCAGCATTGCTCTGCTGTCACCAGGCAGGCCGAGCTGCAGCTGGAGTTCAAATCACTCCTGCCCATGTTTTTGCTACAAACAGGGGAACAGTTCTTTCTCTGTTCACTCCACAGCGTGCTCTGACCTTGCTGGAGGCTAAGTAATGTCACCAGCTGCATGTGTAACATGGTCATTGGTGATGAAAAGTGAACCAGCACAGCTCGCCTAGGGATGCAACCCCTTTTAACATATCTAACATTCCTGCAGGTGTGGTGGCTTTATTTGTGTGTTTTACTGTGTTTGTTTATTTGCCTGACTAACTAACTCATGTCCTCCCGCCCAGTGCAGATAGAGCCTTCTTATTTAACATTCCTGAAACTCAGAGTGTTTAGGATATAGATTGTTTCCAGTCTCAGGATGTAAAAGACATGGGATAGAAGCAAGAGAGATTAGGGCTCTTTTCCTCAAAGTTAAACAACTGGATTGGTTTTCAGGCAATGGGGCCATGGAACAGCTAAATAAAAATAGTCCTGTACTTACAAGGAACTCACAGATTGTATTTCTAGAAGATCTGACCGAGGGGTTGGTTTGACCAGCAGCACTTGGGAATAGCCCAAACACATTAAACAGTTATCTCCTGGTGTCATAAAGAGATCTTTAGTCAGCTGAAGTGAGGTAGCAGTAGGGCTGCAGTAATTTGGGAGGCTAATTATATCCTCTTTGTATTTAAATGAATCTTTCTACTGAGCCTTCTGTGCTGTGAGAGAAACAAAGAGTCACTCTCAGCTGCTCACATTCCAACCTGCAGATTGTTTTTGAGAAGTCCTGCAAAGAGAAGATGGCTTTTATTTCATTGCAGAGAAACAGTGCTGGAACTTGATGGAAAAGGGGCAAAAACCACTCAAAACCCCACAGAATTTGAAACAAACAAGTTGCTTTTCAGGAGTCCGAGACAAAGAAACTTTCTGATTATTCACATTCACATACAAGCCCATCTCTTCCATGGAATGTACACATACAGACTCTATCAACCCAATTCTCTCTTTTCAATCTCTAGCTCTAACAGAAATGTATCAACAACTATTTCCTCCTTGTCTACCTACTCAGAACATGGCCTGAAAATAACGTTGTTCTTTTTTTAAATATTCCCTTTAAGGAACGACTTGGGAGAGTTTGTCCTGGTTAGATTTGGATTTAAGCCCACAAAAAACAAGTAGAGAGAATGGTCTCTTGCTGCCCCATAAACTTCCCAGCTGGGCCAGAGGCACTGCCAGTGACCTGTGAACATTTATCAAAAAACAAATGAACTTGTAATGGGGAAGAGGAAGGAGAGCTGCAAGTGTATTTGTGTCACCAACACAATGACTAAAACTATTTGTTCAGCTTGGAGGATGGGAGCAAAAGAGAAAAAGTGTTGGTGTGGATTGGTTTGGTTTAGTTTTGCTCTTTCTTGGTGGATGTCGATGTTTTGGAGTGACTGGGTGTTCCACACCAGTGGCAGAAATAGCATGAACACTGGACTTTTTCCACTCAAATATCTCCTGCTCTAGGAGAGGTCACCAGCTCAGAACCTGTGGTCATAGGAGAAGGAAATATGATTGGAATCCACCCATTTGTTGTCTGAACATCACTCGGACTACCAGGTCTTGGATTTCTCTCTTCCTCATCCCAGGTCAACAACACTTGTGGAGATCTGTTTTAACCTGGAAGTTGGCTGAGGCAGGGTCCTACACTTCCTTCACTTTTATTTCTGCCTCCTTATTTCTCAGCCTTGGCACTGAGACCATGCCAGGCCCTTTGCTGAAGAACCAAGTCTTAGAAGTTCATTTTGGTGTGCAATTGAAGCAAAGACACGTCCAGATATCTTTTGAGACATCAGCTCCTCTTCTGTCCTTCTGCAGTCATTTCAGTGGCTTGCTTCAAACATCTCAGACAGGTTTTTATCTTTTCACTTCCATCCTGTCTACTTTCACACAGCTTTGTGTTGTTGTGAACACTCAGAAATGTTCTCAGAACAAGAAACTACTTCTGCTGTTCCCCTTGACTTTGCTAAGAGTTCCCCATGAGTCACTCTGTGTTTTCCTTAACCACCCTTCAAGGTTCCTCATTGTGCAACCAGGTTTTAGTGCAGGTTTTCATAAACACATCTGAGTTACACAAGGGGGATTTTTTTTTAAGTGGAAACAGGCTCAGTAATTTGTAAATATGCTTTGGTTGAAAAGGAGTTAAAAATACAGTCAAAGAGACTTTGCTTCCCTCCTTTCTCCCATGGTTCATGACCTTTGCTTTTTTCAACTTCCTCAATTTAGTTTCAGTAAATTGTCACAGAATGGCACAACACCTGCCTTGGGTACTTGAGAAATTGACTTTTCCTGCAAATTACCCTGATCAGTGACCTTGTCTGGCTACTAAAGGGGCTTGCAGAAGCAGTGTAGCTTTATGTGTGGCCATCTTCCATCTTCTGATTGGTATTTAGCCCTTTGAAGTTCACTTATCTCCTTAATGTGCAGCTACCTTTTGGGGGAGAAAAATTAAAAAAAAAAGAAAAGGAAAAGGTTTAAAAAGGCCATGATATTCTTGTCATATCTGAAACCAAAATACTAACAGTGAGACTCCATCCTGGAAGGTGCACGCAGAAGTGTAAGCTGAAAGGCTTCACTGATCTTCCTTTCCAGAAGAATGTCTACAATTTCTTTTTCTCTTTAGATATTAAATGTTCAGATACTGGTTGTCATTGTTGCAGTTAAGTAGTGTTTACTAGAAAGGATTTAACAAGGCTGACCTTTCCTTCCTGTCCTTTCCTTTTTTTTTTTAAAGAAAAATCTGTTGTAGAAGTCACTTCTCTGAGGAAATGCTCCTCTCCATACTGCACAAGTGTTGGGGCAGAGGTTACTTCTGGAAACCTGAAAGGTAAATTTCTCTTTTATGCTGAAGCTTTGATTTCACAGTGACATGTAAAGGAGTTATTTGTTTAATTAATTATTAATTGCTGTGGTGTCCAACAGGTGCCAGGTCTCAAGTGCAGTCCCTGGGGCAGGAAGCCCAAGGGGAAACGTGGTTCACAGCAACCTTGGACAAATTGGCCCAGGAGAAAGTTCTGGAGCTACTTCCCATGTCCTTGTCAAATATCAAAGAAAAACAGTTAAAATGTAAACTTATATTAAGTATTGTACTTAATTCTGACAAGCTTTTAGGATCGAATTGCAGACTTTAGTCAACAAAGGGGAATTAGGCCGGGCTCTTCAATGGAGGGAAGGTGGGACAGCTGTTTGAGAGCTCTGTGCATAGCCCTCATCTTATTTTTCACATCTGTTCTGTTTAATTTAGCTAAGCACTTTGAGTCACAACTTGCGGCTGAAAACTTGAATCCTATTTTACCTGGGACTCGGACTGATATTCTAGATCTTAGAAGGAAATTAAAAAATGCCTGAAAGATTACATTATCTAATAAATTTCCCCCACCCCACTCTCTTTATTTTTGCAACTGGTCAAGATTTATTGCTTAATTGCAATTATAGAAAAATTTTAATGCAGTCAAATGCAAATTCTGTTTGTATATCTGGGATGATTTTTCTTCATCTCCTTCTTTTCCCCTTATCTTAAAAAAAATTAACTGAAAAAAAAAGTCCCCAAATAAGTTTTGAGTAAGGAAAAAATAGCAGAGAACTGTTTCTTTATTTATATTGCTGTCCTTATCCTGTCTGGCCTGATCCCCTCTCAAGATTTGCGATTTTAACCTTCTAACATCATCCTGAACTGCGGAAATATTGCCCTTGTTTTAGAGAGAGGGAAATTAAGACAGAGGGCTCATAACCCAAGAAATCCATGGACACACTGTGTGCTTGGATGAGAAATGGTCTGCACTCTGCTGAGCCTCAAAGGGAACACTCAGAGCAGCTGTGGGAGCAAACAGGACCCACCATCCCTCACACAAGGACCCACGATGGGCTCAGTGGCAGCACAGAGAGAGCCCTTCAAGAGCACCACGACACCAGCACCTCCCTCCAGCACATTCCTCCATCCCCTGCTCCTCCATCCCATCCCATCCCATCCCATCCCATCCCATCCCATCCCATC